>VSMD01096065.1:0-34774 GCA_008750895.1 Mirza zaza | reverse complement strand
CCCCTTCCCAGCACCGGCTGTTGGTTGCTCTCTTTGGTTTACAGGCTCACCACCTGTTCTAATACTTAAACTGACACAGTCCTCTCCCACTTGATTTTTAAGCTTACTGCTTTGTTTTCTAATTAGAAAAAGTAATACTCTGACCCACTGCAGAAATTTGGAAAATGTATAAAAGCATGAAGAAATTATTAAATATCAGTGCAATTTCACCATGAATTTAGAAAATCACTTACTAGATTTAGTATATTTCTTTCAAATCTTTTTTTCTAGGTATATATATCCCTTTGCAGTAAAATTGGGATTATACTAAATGTAGTTTTTAATATTCTGCTTTCACACTTTATATTGTAATGAACATTTCCCTGTTTATCATCTTTGAAAATATTTAAATGGTTATATGACACGTCTATCCACATCCACGCAAGTGCCCGTTCACCTCCCACATTTCTTAGTGCCTCCAATGTGCTCTGCCTTGTGCTAGGTCCTGGGGGTGCACTGATGAAACAGACAGACGTCCTGTCTACACACAGCTTTTCCCATTTTATGGGTGTATGAGGTGTATCGGGTTGACAAGCATCCAGCCACGTAATATGTTCTCATTATATTAGCAATGGCTGGATAGTTTCTGGCCAGATCTCGTATGTATTTATTTAACCATACCTTTATTTGCTCAAAGAGAGCTCACTTAATTGGGAGGAAGGCATTCTTTTTTGTCCTTTCCCTCTTCCTGCTGCATTACTGGAAGGCGAAATGATGGCTGGCACTTCAGCAGCCATCTTAGACCACAAAGTGACTTTGAGGATGGAAGCTGAATACCAAACATGGGACATACAGGAACCTGGGTCCCTAAAAAAACCATGGAGATAGGTCATAGGCCCCAGACTGTCCACAACAGGACTTCTTCTGTGAAACAAAAATCAACTTGTAGCCTGTTTAAGTTGCTGCTATTATGGGTTTTTCTGTTATATGCAACAAACTCATTTCCTAATTGATTCAATGCTATTTGTACAGAAGTTTGAAATTTCTTTTATTAACTCTAAGACATTTTTCTCTACAATGTAGTCTCTCTGATACCAGTATCATCTTACATGATATGTAAGATGTAAACTGTGACATAGCATCATTTAAACTATGGTGCTACGTCATAGTTTAAATAACTTTTTTTTTTACTGAGGTAAAATTTTCACAACATAAAATTCACCATTGTAATCATGTAGAAGTGTATAATTCACAGCTTTTGGTACATTCACAATGTTGTGTAACCACCACCACTCTCTAATTCCAGAACAGGAAACGTGGTATCAGTTAAAGAGTCACTCCATCCTCCATCTTAGCCCCTGGCAACTACTAATTTGCTTTTGGCTATGTGGATTTCCCTATTCATTTCCTATAAATTAAATCATACAACATGTGTTGTTCTGTTACTGGCTTCTTTCACTTAGCATGTTTCAAGGTCCACCCATATTGTAGCATGTACCAGTCCCTCATTCCTTTTAATGGCTGAATAATATTCCACTATATATTTTTACTGTATACAAAGGAATAGTTATATGATGCATTGGAATAATATACCACATTTTGTTTATTCATTTACCAGTTGATACACATTTGGGTTGTTTCCGCATTTTGGTTATGAGTAACGCTGCTATGTATATTCATATACATACAGTCCCCAACTTACGACAATTTGACTCAAGATTTTTCAATTTTATGATGGTGCAAAAGCAATATACATTTGGTAGAAACCAAACTTTGAGTACCCATACAAACATTTTGCTTTTTTATTTTCAGTATAGTATTCAACAAATTACATGACATATTCAACACTTTTATTGTAAAACAGACTTTGCATCAGATGATTTTGCCCAACAGTAGGCTGCCATTAGCATTCTGAGCACATTTAAGATGAGCTAGGCTAAACTACAATGTTTAATAAATTAGGTATATTAAATGCCTTTTCAACAAAATATTTTTAACTTACAATGGATTTATTAAGATGTAACCCCATTGTAAGTTGAGGAGCAACTATATGAGTTTGTTTTTTTTTTTTTTTTTGAGGGGGTATGTTCTCATTTCTCTTGAGTTATACTGAACAGTGCAATTTCCAGGTCATATGGTCAGTTTATGTTTAACTTTTTGAGAAACTGCCAGACTATTTTCCAAAAGGGCTGTACCATTTTACACTCCTACCTGCAATGTACCCAATTCCCTGCATCTTCACCAACACTTGTTATTTGTCTTTTCATTTTAGCCATCCTAGTGGGTGTGAACCACATTTTATTTATCCATTCCCCAGTTGATGGACATTTGGCTTGTTTCCACCTTTTTACTATTATAAATAATGTTATAAATACTATGAACACCTGTGTACACGTTTTTTGTTTTAAACATACATTCTTAACTCTCTTGGGTATATAACTAAGAGTGGAATGGCTGGGTCAAATGGTAATTCTATCTTTATTTTTTGAGGAATCACAAAACTTTTTTATTTTTATTTTTTTATTTTTCACATTTAATATTTTATAAGTTTATTATAGCAATATAAAATAAACAAAAAAGCCTAAATCATCAAATATTTTAGTTTATATAAAAATAAAATCTGGAAAAATTTATTTTCTGGACCAATGATCTTAGACATTTTAAAAAACTGTAATTAAGGTTTGCTATATTAACTCTCCATCTGTAACATCATATTCAGTCCTCCTTACACAGGCAGTATAAGTGGTGAGAGATCTAACAGGAAATATTGTGTGCCTAAAACTGAGATGGAATCAGAATAATAATTTTATTGTCCATTATGGGAAAAAATGGTATAGGAAAATCAAAAATAGGTAGAAGTGTTTTTTTTTTTTTTTAAATTTCAGCATATTATGGGGGCACAAAACTTTTTTATAGTGGCTGCACTATTTTACATTCCCATCAGCAGTGTATAATTCACACACCCTTGCCAATAGTCAATGAAAAATGATGTATAAATTCGCTGTGACTCCCATTTCATTTTTTTACTTTATTATGAAATTTAAATAATAGAAATAAACAAAAAGAATAGTAAACATTTTTATACTTACCACCCAGAATTGGCCAGTGTTAACACTTTGCTTTTTTGGCTTCAGATATTTTAAAGTAAAATAAATAGAACATAACAGATACAAAATCCAAGCCCCCTTTTCCCCGTCACCAGAGACAATCATTATCACACATTTGGCATTTATTCTTCTTGACTACATTTTATTAATATTATAAATATATAACATTTCTCTACATATTTTTAACATTTTATGATACACTCTCACCATTCTACGACTTGTATTTTTGTCCAAAAACAGCTTTCCTGAGGTGTAATTGATATATAATAAACTGCACACATTTAATATATACAATTTGATGAGTTTGGACATTTGCCTATAACCATGAAACTATCACCATGATCAAGTTAATAGACATATCTATCACCTCCAAAGGTTTCCTTGTGTCCCTTTATATTGGGCTGTGTGTGTGTGTGGGGGGGGTTAAAAATACTTAACACAAGCTCTACTGTCTTAACACATTTTTAAGAGTATAATATAGTATTGTTGACTATGTTCTATGATGTGTAGCTCTCAACTGAGTCATCTAGCATAATTAGAACTTTATACCAATTAAACAACTCATCATTTCCTCTTCCCTTCTAGCCTTTTAACCACTTCTGTACGAGCATCCCCTATAGTCGACAGCCACAGATGAACGCGCACAGTGACTTTAGCCAACAGCTGTGCTATGACTTTTCTAATTTTTCATTTATCAAAATAAAATTGTGAACATTTAAAAATAACGTTATAAAAACATATATGTATATGTTACCTATTCTGATTTACATTACAAGTAAAGCTGCCTGTAAAGTGAAACAAGCTTTCAGTGCTTTAAAGCTTTCCTCATCACACAAGAGCAAAACGGATTTGTCATCAATGCACAGCACAATCTATCGTGCGGACTGTGAGTGCCGGCTGTGGGCAAGGTTTCACAGCAGTGAGGGCCGTACCCAAGTGGTTAAAATAAATACTATTTTTTTGAAATCTATCCAATGATATGCTGGTAAATATTTAACAACCAGGCTGGGTGTGGTGGCTCCCACCTATAATCCTAGCACTTTGGGAGGCCAAGGTGAGAGGATCACTTGAGGTTAGGAGTTTGAGAGCAGTTTGAGCAAGGTAAGACCCTGACTCTACAAAGAACAGAAAAATTAGCCCAGCATGGTGGCACATGCCTGTAGTCCCAGCTACTCAGGAGGCTGAAGCAGGAGGATCGCTTGAGCCTAGGAGTTGGAGGCTGCGGTGAGCTATGATCATGACACTGAACTCCAGCCCAGGCAACAGAGAGAGACTGTCTCAAAACACACACCAACAACAAAAACAAACAACCCCTGAAAAAAACAAAAAAAATCCAGCTCTTGCAGGGAGTAGAGGAAGGGGATGATATATAGCTTTTGTCAATTTCCATGTTATAAATATTCTTGATGTAGCTTGTACCAAGCTATAGATATAATATTAACTAGCTCGCAAAACTCCTGAAATTTTAACAGTCAGCTGTCATCAGCTAGCTCCAGCATACCGCTAAATCTATCCATATCCTTGTATAGATCTGGATTTTACTTTATTCTTCATTTTCATATGTTAAGATCATATCCCAATGTTTTTATCTAGTCCCCTATTGATGGACATCTAGACTGTGTCTAGGTGTTTCTTGTTATAAAACAGTGCTACAGTAAACATTCTTCTATATTTCTCTTGTGCACATGTGCAAGAGTTTCTGGAGCATAGGTATGTTCATCATCAACTGTACTAGAGGAAAAACTGCTCTCCAAAGTTGTACCAATTCATGCCCCCACAAGCAGTATGTGAGAAATCCCATTTCCCCAAAACCTTACCAATACTGGGTATTGCCAGACTCAATGTTTCCCCATCTAAAGGTTATAATTCCATTGATTTTATACATAGTTGTCCCCTACTCTGAGCTCCAGTAACTATCCATATGTAATTACTTACATGGTTATCATTTCATTTTTTTTCCATTTAACTCCATATTTATCTATTGCTAATTGACTATAATGAATACAAGCCGCTACTGTGGAGCATCAAAGTCCAAACCCCAAATTAGGATAACATGGCTATTTAACTTCTCTCTGAATTTAAGAGAAACGTATAACTTTTACCTGGGGATTTAGAAACAGAAGCTGCGATGTATGTACAGCTGTATTGGTTATTAGTGCCTTTACCTGAAAGCAACAGAGAATGACATTTATAGTGACTTAAGCAAATGTGTTGGGTGTTGCCTTCAAGCAGTAAGAAGTCTGGAGCTGGGAAAGGAGGCAGCAGTGCCATCCTGGACTCAGGTTCCTCCCATCCTTCCCTGCCATCCTCAGCTGCAGGCTGTAGTCCTTATGCTCATCAATTCATGTCACATGGTGGCTGGGGCAGCTCTAGGCTTCACAACAACATTCAAGGCAGGAGGAAGGAGCTGCGCTTAGATAAAAAACCAAGAGTTTTATGGCCGGGCGCGGTGGCTCACGCCTGTAATCCTAGCACTCTGGGAGGCTGAGGTGGGCGGATCGCTCAAGGTCAGGAGTTTGAAACCAGCCTGAGCAAGAGCGAGACCTCGTCTCTACTATAAATAGAAAGAAATTAATTGCCCAACTAATATATATAGAAAAAATTAGCCGGGCACGGTGGCACATGCCTGTAGTCCCAGCTACTTGGGAGGCTGAAGAAGAAAGATTGCTTGAGCCCAGGAGTTTGAGGTTGCTGTGAGCTAGGCTGACGCCATGGCACTCACTCTAGCCTGGGCAACAGAGTGAGACTCTGTCAAAAAAAAAAAAAAAAAAAAAAAAAAAAAAACCAAGAGCTTTCACATAAATACCTAGAAGATTCCTGTATCACTCACTAGACCTGTGTCATAGGCCACCTCATGCGTTAGGCAAGTACTTTAGTGGGATATATTTTTTCTCATCCTCTGAACAAAATGCCTATTCTGTTAGGATGAGAAAGAAGAATAAGCAAATCATTAATATCTGCCACAAGAGTTATTTGGAATGTGGATTTTATAGATGCCATTTTTTCATAGTAGCATCAAACTGGGTGAATGCTGGGAACTGATTCAGAAATATTTACCATCTTAAAAAATACCTTCCAAAGCCCAGAACATAAAGTTCCCATGTTCCATTGCTTCATAGGTTACTGTTTTGTTCATTTTATACTATCCATTAAGTACTGAAGTTTCACTTCTCTTTGTTCCTTTTTGCTAATTCAAAAAGAATTTATAATGTTAGAACCGAAAAATATTAATAAGGCACATGCTATTTTATGATGAGTTTTCCAGGCATGCCTCATGCCACAAAAGTGCAGAAAATTGTGTAAGTATAGGCTATGGGAGAAAAGTGCATGGGACTAAAAAAGAAAAACCTAATTTGTCATTTATTGTTTTACATTTATAACACAAGTCTCTTTTAATGTCTCATATTATCAACATAATTCATGAATGCTTTTTTTCTCCCACAGTTGAAGACACTTAGCAACATGAGCAAGAGGGACACACACACACACGCACACACAAGGTGTGGTGCCTTCCAGCCCATAACCTAAAGGTGAGTCATGGGAATGCTGTCAATTCAACAAGGAGGAGATTTGGATATAGAAGTAGGACATTCATTAGATTCCACAGCAATTAGCCTTTCCCATAAAAGAAGCATCTGATGTTGGAACTTGAACATAGAAGTAAAAAGGGAGAATTTAAAAGAGGTCCTGAAGAAAGCGCCAAGGCACTTGACCAATAGTAATTAGCTAACTAATATGTGCTATGAAGAAAGCCTGGGCCATGGAAGGTAATCACTGATCTACTTCCCAGGAACACCCTGTCGCTAAGACTGCACCTGCAGTGTAGCAACACTGGGACTCAGGGGAGGGTACACAGATGTGTGTCTGTGGCAACTCGGTAACGGTCACTTATTGCAGTTTCAATCTTACATATCCTATGCGTATAGGTCAAAGAAGCAATTAGTCATCTACTACCAGCTGCTTGTTTAATATTTTACATCCCCAGCGGAAGGATTTCGCTTCTAACTTTGCTAATTTCAAGCTCGAAATAAGGAAAAACAAAACAAAGCAAAACACAACACTTGAACAATGTGCTTTCTGATCTATTCCACAGTGTTTTTTTAAAAAGAAAACAACTTAACCGTATATCCTGCAGTGGCAGGAAATCAAGGAACAAAATATGAGGCACTTTTCCCCACTGCTTCACTACCTTGTTAGCATGACAGAGAAATTTTGATGGGATGTTCAACTTTAGTAACTTTGACTCTTTTATTTTTATTAGAAAATATTTCCCTTCCATGCTTTGCAGAAATTGAGTGAGCCTATGTAAAGTGCTTATTTAGCACCGTGCCTGAAATTACTAGATGCTCAAACGCAAATTCCAGATTAGTAGGATTTGATCTGTGGCCTAACTTCATATACTTCTTCAGGAATGCATGTATTTTGTCACATGAACCACACTGATTATTAACAAGAATGGTCTCCCTTACCTGCACTCTGCATTGCACCCATTGTGTGTACATGGTGAAGGTAGCTAGAGAGACAGACGTCACTGGGTTGCTGTGAGGATGAAATGAGGCAGTTTGCGTTTCACACCCAGACACAGGGGATGCTCAGTAGATGTTAGCTCCCTTGCCCTCCGTCCTCCAGTGCCACCTGCATTCTAAGTCTGTCTGTACTTCTGTAGCCTTTCTCTTAGAAAGGCCATTGAAAGGTGAAGGCAGAGGAATGATTCTGGGGCCAGGAGGTCTTCCTCCAGGCCCCTTGAGGTCAGATCCCTACCTTATCTTGGAGGATCACTCAGGTATTTGGTTTAACACAGCTAAGAGATATGATGGCTCTCTCCATTTCACAGAATTAGCAAAACCAGAAAACTAACATGAAGAAAGCATTTACCAAGTGACATCACCAAGATGGTGGAATAGGAGGTTACCTGCTCATATTCCCCACAACAACAAGTATTCTGTACCCAACCACAGTCAAAAGCCTGTCTGAGGGAGCCTGGGGATTCAGATGGGAGTTTGTGAAACTACAGGGGAGCCCAAGACAGAGGAGAGTTGTTTTCAGAGTGCAGAATGACATCCAGGTGCCTGATCTGCTGACCTTGCTTCTGGGTTCAAGCCTGGAAATGGCCCAGCAAGTTCTTGCACAGATAGGAGAGTTCCCCAGCTGCACTAAAAGGGGCCAGAACTGAGACTGGGAGCCCATAGGATCTGCTATGGGATGGAGGCTTGGCTGGCGATAGCCCCATTTGGCCTTAAGCTTGCAACCAAAACCATCTGCCAAAGGGTCCAGAAGGAATCAAGCACACAAGTGCCTTCACAGAAAGGTTCGTCTGTCCATGCACACTGGTCTCAACGGTGAACCTGAAAGTGGCCCTGTGCCTCTGCGCCAGCCTTCCTCAGCTGAGGCCCCAGTTCAGAGCTGCTCACACAAGGACCCAGAAGGAGACACGAACTTATATCACAACCTGGGAGTCTGAGACTCCCTCACAGGTTTGCCAACCTCTGTCCCAAGCAGATCCTGAGATGACCCGGTCTCAGCTCTGGCCCCTCCTGCAGAAATCAGAAAACTATCCTCTTTGTGCTGAGACCTGCTGGGAGACATGTACCTGTCTGGGCCAGTAAGACAGGCTCTCCATACAGGCTCTCTCTGTCCCACAGCAGATCCCAAGGGGGCCCAGTCTCAGCTCCAGCCCGTTCTGCCGTAGTCTGGGAACTATTTGTCTGTGTAGAGACCTGCTGGGCGACAGACAGCTTTCTGAGCTGAGACCAGGCTCTCCAGCTTCTATCCTACAGTAGATCCCAAGAGGGCACAGTTTCAGCTCCAGCCACCCCTGCTGCATTTGATGAACTACCCCACTTGTGCAGAGACCTGCTGGGTGACACACCCCATCTCAGCCAATCAGATAGGCCCGCCAGCTTCCTTCCCACAGTGGATCCTACGGGGGCCCAGTATCAACTCCATCTCCTATTGCTGCAGTTGAGGAACTATCCCACTTGTGCAGAGACTGCTGGGAGGCATGTCTCTCTGGGCCATCTGGACGGTCTTCTGGAATCAGGTCCTTAACCAGCATTCCCCAAGTACCCTTCTTGGGTCTTCCCCAAGTCCATCTGGCCAGAAAGCCACATCAACCCTGAAGCCCTCATGAGACTTGTAACAAAACCTGGGCTTAGAGCCTCCTCTAGTGCTGAAATGGCTACAGTGGTCATGGGCTCAGAGAGCACAACAGTGAGTTGGCTTAGAATCCCTGGAAGGCCCTCTGAAGGAGGACAGGCACAAAAAAAGCCAGACTGTGAAGACTAAAATCTAAACCTAATCCTTAAATGTGCAGAAATCATCACACTTCCATAAGCATCAATAACATTCAGGGAAATATGACCTCACCAAACAGACAAAATCCTGGAACTTAAAAATATAATGAATGAAATGAAAAATGCAATAGGGAACACCAATAGCATAACTGATCAGAAGAAAGAATCGGTGATCTTAGAAGACAAAATCTTTGAAAATACACAATGAGAGGAGAAAAAAGAATAAAAAGAAGGATTATTTGAGGCCAAGAGTTCAAGAGAAATCTGGGCAACATGGTGAGACCCCATCTTTAAAAAAAAAAATTAGCTGAGCACAGTGGCATGTACCTGTAGTCCTAGCTATTTTGGAAGCTGAAGTAGGAGTATTGTTTGAGCCCAGGAGTTCAAGGCTGCAGTAAGTTATGATTTAACCACTGCACTCCAGCCTGGGCAACAGAGTGAGACCCTGTCTCAAAAAACAAAAATTCAAAAAATTGTAGTGGAGAGAAGGGAGTTAATTTGGTCAGGTTTTTTTTTTTTTTTTAATCAATATTAACTTGGTATCAGTTTTGAATATTTGTTGTAACTATAGGATGTTTTTTGTAAACCTCATGGTAACCACAAGCAAAAACCTATAATAGATACACTAAAAAGAAAAAAGTAACAAATTAACACATACTACCAGAGAAAATAATTTAACCACAAAGGAAGACAGTGAGAGAGCAAGAAAAAAAGAGAGGAGTTACACACAACTAGCAAGCATGTAATAAAATGATAGTAGTTAGGCATTATGTATCAATAACAACATTGAATGTAAATGCACTAATTCTCCAATTAAAAAACACAGAGTAGCTCAATGGATTAAAAAACAAGACCCAAAAATATGCTGCCCACAAGAAACTCACTTCACAAGAAACTCACTACCACAAAAAAGTGGAAGAGACATCCTATGCTTACAGATTGGAGGGATCAATTTTGTTAAAATTTCTAAACTACTCAAAGCAATCTATAAATTCAATGTAATCCCTATCAAAATACCAATGATATTCTTCACAGAAATAGGAGGAAAATTCTAACTATTATATCATATCAAACTATTATGAATACAAAAGGTCCCGCAATGCTGAGCAAAAAAAAAAAAAAAAAAAAGCTGAAGGTATCATACCACCTGATTTCAAATTATACTACAAAGCAGGAGTAACCACCAAAACAGAATGGTACAGCATAAAAACAGACACACAGACCAGTGGAACATAATGAAAAACTGAGAAATAAGACAGTATGGAGGTTCTCAAAAAACTAAAAACAGAACTGCCATATGATCCAGAAATCCCACTGCTGGATATATACCCCACAGAAAGGAAATCAGTATATTGAAGTGATATCTACACTCCAGTGTTTATTGAAGCATTATTCACAATAGCTAAGATTATGGAATCAAGCAAAATATCCACCAGTGGATGAATGGATAAAGAAAATGTGGTATATTACATGATAGAATATTATTCCGCCATAAAAAAGAATAAAATGTGTCAGTTGTAGCAACATGGATGGAACTGGAGGTCATTAGGCACAGAAAGACAAATATTGCTTGTTCTAACTCATATGTGGGAGCTAAAAAAGTGGATCTCATGGAGGTAGGGAGTAGAATGAGGGTTACCAGCAGCTAGGAAGGGAAGGGGTGACAAAAGGAGTGAAAAGAAATTGGTTGATGGGTAAAAAAGTACGGTTAGATAGAAAGTAATTCTAGTATTCAACATTACAGTAGGGAAATTGTAGTTAACAATAGCTTATTGTATATTTCAAAATAGCTAGAATTGTAATATTCCCAATACAAAGATAAACGAGGTGATTGATATCCCAATTACCCTGAATTGATTATACATTATATACATATATCATAATATCACATGTACCCCCAAATATGTACAACTATGATACAAAAATGTTTTAAAAATACAAAATAAATAAAAGGAAGAAAGCACTTACTTCCAAAGTCAGAAAGACATGTAATAGAATAAGTTCAGGTTGAAACGTATGGTTGTGGATCTGGGTCTCAGTTCAGGCAACAACTGAAGACAGGAGGGGCCTATCGTAACATGGAGTTGGAAGTTCTATGGTTTTTTCCTTCTGGCTGACCTGAGCATTGGCTTGGAGGCCATTAGAGGGGGGGAAGACAAAGACTTAAAAAGCGTCTCTTTGTTTTCCTTCTATAGAGAGGATTTACTCCAGGCCGCATCTGTTATCTTTTTGGCTCTGACCATGGTGCTGAATCTGGTGATCTTGAAATTCAACTCTTACAATGCCAGTAGATTCAGACTCTCATAGTTGTCTGATGTGTTAGAAGTATATGGGGAATGGAAATGCCTCTTCTCCCTTCTGCAGTTCTACTAACCACATATTTAAGCTATAGCGTTTACTCCCTTGAGCTCCTTTTGAGGAATGAAATATGGGGAAATTTTCTGGCTAAAATTTACAGAGTAAGATGCTCCCAGTTCCAGAACTCCATTAAATATGAGTAGTTTTTTGAGTAATCAGGAATAATAAACAAGCTGGCTCCAAAGTAAACTCAAGGCCAAGCACAGTACTTTTTTCTCATGTATGGGGAATGATACTAGGTATGTCACAGTTCCCAAGACGACTACAACGAGGCTGCCGCTTCTCAGCGTGGGTGTTCTTGACTTGACTGGAGTTAGCATCTAAGTGCTGCTTTACTGCTGACATCTAGAAAATGTGTTTACATAAAACTTTCTCATAGGATAAACCTCCAGAATCCCACGGAATTTGTAGGAAATAGTATTTTTCATGCTAATTAGATTCAACACAGAGTGCCTATGTTATGCTAGGCATGTCTGCGAATATGAACTCTGAATCAAGAAGCTCACAGTCTATTAGGTGAGAAGACCATGAATATGAGTGACCCTAATGCAGAGCAGAAATCATGTGCATTACCAGAGATGCCATATGTTGGATGAACAGTGACAGGATGATGGTGTATTCTGATCTGGAATCTAACCAGACAGAACTCTCCAGTGTATCGAGCTCTAGGCTTGACTTTCCATTTCACGCTAGGGACAGACATAATGGAGTTAATGGAGTCTGGTCCATCATAAACCGTTTTTAGAGATGAATTCCACTTCACTATGAGATCCTGGTTATGAATCTTGGAACGCCTGCTTTCTGGGAGCTTGAGTAGATTGTTCCTCCAAGAGCTGCCAACCAGTGAGAAGACAGTGACAGGCAGGTTGGGGCAGATAGTGTTTCATGTGCTCCATGTACACAAGCTGCAGCTCTATCTGTACCAGCTATTTTCAAACAAGAAAGACAGAGGGATTAGTGTGTGGAGGTGGTATAAACAAAGGGACACATGAATTTGTAGGAGGGACAAAGGGTCAGCAACTGGATCAGAGGGTCTTTCATCTAATTAAATTAATTTCAAGATTCTCCCCTGCCCCTTCCTGGGATCTTAGAACTTAACAAAGTACTCCAGAGAGAAGAAGGTGTGACATGTTGGGCCAGACATCAACTTTGTCAAGGAGAACAGCATGCATTTTTAATAGCATGAAGCAAGTATGGCACTTGCTTTAAGTTTAACTGCTTAAACCAACATCTTGAGGATATTGGGAATGGCTTGACGGGCAAAGTTCTAGGCACATTACAGGGAACTCTCCTCTCAGTGCCCAGAGAGTTCATGGAGCATGGCAGGTGCTCAACAAATCTTTATTGAACTAAATTATTGCTGAGCTACTAAAGGAAAGGGGGACAGCTGCTTCCAAGGACTGATATTGTACCCCAGAAGGCAAACAGGAGCTCCTCAGGTGTCCTGGTCTTTTGGAACACTCACCACTCAGCAGACCTCACATTCTACAGCACCCAGAAAGTCCTGCTGCTGGGAGCACAGGTGTGAGCTCAGGCAAAGCTCACCCAGGGACCCAGAACTCGGCCCATCTTCCCTAGCCATATAGCATCTTCAAATAAAAAAGGCCAATATGCCCATGTCCACAAGCTCTCTTTTTCTCCCTATAGACACTGTCATTTTCATTGTCAAGGCCTCTCAATAAGATACTGCTATTGACTTTACCTTCTACACAGAAACCAGTGGTTTTTTTTTCCATGCTCAGAGTGGCATCAGGACCTTTTCATGGCCATTTCAAGGTCATTCATAGCTAGGGTTCCCCCGTCATTCACAGCTAGAGTACCCCCAAGAATTTCTTACCTGTTAACTTGTTACTGAAACTTTGTTTATCCACATTTCTGCTAGCCTCTTTCCCACCCAAGTCTCTAATGTTTTGTTTGTTTTTTAACATGTACAGAAAGTCAGTAAGTGAACTTGGATTAGAACATGGATCTCTGTACGACCCACACTTTATGCCTTTGTCCTTGTTCTCCTGCCTACTCTTGACCTTCCCCCCTCTGGCCTGCTCAGTCACAGGAAGGAAGGGAGAGGCAGTTGTTTGCATAGAGTAAAAAATGCCTCCTACAAAAGTATACCCGACGGCTGTCCTTTTCTCCGAGACCAGTTCTGACAACTAAGGCGGCCTGCACCCAACTGGCACACTCCGATACCTTTGTCCTGTCACCTCCTGCCGCATCAAGCCTTTGGCACAGTACTGGTTACTCAACCTCTGCCAGGCCTGCACCATATTCTGCCCAGCCCACAGTGGGTGGTGTCCAACATGTTCAGGGTTGATACAGATTGGTACAGGGCCATGATTATGTGGACAACTTTTTTTTTTTTTTTAACCAGGGAAGCGGAATTCATAGACATGGTAGAAGCATCACCATCCTTCTAATCCTCCTCCTGTGACTTCTGATGAACAAGGTCCTATCCACCTACAAATCCCTTTCACCTCCCAGAAGGAAAAGTTACATACCCACTGCCCCCATCTCCTCTGGTTTTAGAAAGTGCTAATCCTGAGCCAGCACAGTTTGGCCCAAAGCTTCCTGACCGCACCCACATACCAGGGCAGTGCCAGCTCATTCCTTCTAAGGCAGTATCTATTGTTTCCATGCAGTGGGCAGGGCTGGCCATTCGGTGCAAGGCCACCTGAGTGGAAAAAACCTTTTCAAAACATTGTGTATTGAAAACAGTTGGCTACAGTTTGTTCCTCGGCCTCTAAAAAGGAGAGAGAGTAAATGGCGGGTATGAACCTTCTCTAGAAGCAGACTATGGGAATCAAAAATGAATGCCAAAAAATCCTTCAGTTGACTTACTCACAAGACACAATTTCTATGGAGTTCTAAGTTCCACTTTTGGAAAAAATCAAAGCCCGCTGAAATGGATGGCCATTATACCCAGACAGAATAGAGAAGTGCTAGAGCTTCTTCCCAACCCTCATCCACCCACTAGGAAAGTCCTGAGAAAACTGTTGTGCCTTCTGATGCCTGTTTCACCAGCTATAGAATGGAAGCAAATACTGTTAAAAATCCACCTCAATGTCTCTTTTTAAAGAAATGATTGGCTGGTGGGGTAGGTGCTTTAACTAAATGCTGTATGACAGGGGTCCTCAAACTTTTTAAACACGGGTCCAGTTCACTGTCCCTCAGACTGTTGGAGAGTGCGCGCTGTGGGCCTAGGACGAGTTGGCTGCTTAGCAGGACAGGCAGCCGTGGCAAAAACATCCAGAGGGCTGGATAAATGAGCTAGGCGGCCCGCATGTGGCCCGTGAGCCGTAGTTTGAGGACACCTGCTATATGAAATAAACATAGTTTTGTTCAGCAGACTCAATGCTCTGAAGAAATACATAGCATGGAAAAGGAAGAAGAGAATGAATCAAATTACTAGGGCATAGGAAGACGGTGCCAAGGTTAAAGGTGTGGCATCCATCCGCCCAATGATGCTCCCACTGTGGCAGGACATGGGGGCTCCAAGTAGCCTCAGCCAAATAGCAAATGGAGACATTTAACATCACAGAGCTGACCTAAGCTGCTTCAGGTTCAGACATAAAGAACTGTAACTATAATGTGCCAGTGTTTTGGAAGCCAGTTAGTAAAGATCCTTCCCTTAACAATTCCTCCTGACCTAGGCAAAAATTATGTCCTCCTGATTCCTTGGCCTTATCAGCAGAGAAGAGAGTTCTGTTTGTCATTCCCTTCCCTGGAGCCCTAACAAAGTCATTTTGCTCCTTAGCCAGAGAGTATAAGCATACACAGAATCCTAGAAGCTATGGTGCCCTTTAGGTCCTGATGAGCTGGAAATAAAGACCAAAAAATAATATAGGGTCACTTGTGTACACAGAAATGCCATTACCTAGTTATTAGTTTAGCTTGTTTCTTGACTTCATTAGTCAACACACAGCTGTTGGAGTGTACCCTGAGTCAGGGAGGGCCCCGCTAACAGACCTTGGACTGTGCCGGCTGCCTGCTGGCCATGCCTCTGCCGAGATGTCTCACCCTGATTCCCTGCATTTTCCACGCTGAGCAAAAGAGGGAGGGATTCCTTGCTCTCTGGTCACTCTCCTCCCACTAGCCATGCTGTTTAGCCATCTGGAAGTCCACAGGCCACTTACGTCTCTAAGCCTCTGATCTCAATGAACTGAATTCAAACTAACTCCTGAACTTTTCAGCTTTTTTGTTTTCCTGATAAATAATACATTGGAAAACCATTTTGTTAACTTTTTAAAAGGCCAGCTTGCAATGTCAACTTTGAGATCTATTATATTTAAACTTCATAGCTTTGGGAATCAGAATGTCAAATGTAAAAGTAACCTCAGAGATGGGTCAGGCCAGCAGTCTGAATTGAAGATTCAAAGAGGGTTCATGGAAGACCCTGGGGGACTTCTGACCCTTCTAAAATATTATATTCAATTTTTTGTATATGTGCATTTGTGCTTTTTTTTTTCCTTAAAGGAAAGGGGCCATAGCTTTCATCAGAGTCTTAAAAAGAATCCAAATGGGATCAACTTGTTTTAGAGATGAGGAAACTGGGCTCCATAAAAGTAAAACGATAAGATGTCTGGAACCAGATCCAGGTCACCTGACTTTGAGTGCTTTGTTCTATATCATACTGTTTAACTTACCTCAAAAATCTTTCAGTTAAACATGGTGAACACATGTGCTCGTCTGTATTTCCTTCTGAAATCCCACTAACATGATGACAAAGGAGTAAGCATGAACCAAGAAAGACAAAGAGAATGAGAGCATAGATAGCAGATGAGAGCTGTCAACAAAATCTTAGTAACTTAACAGACATGTGGTAACTCAATGTGGCATAGCAGGGAAAGCTGACAACCAAGACCCCAGAGAAGCAAGCCCTCGATAAACCATCTGATACCTGTGCAGAACAGCGGGAAGGAGTCACAGGCACAGCTGCCTCTGAAGACAGAGGTGGGGCTGAGCAGGAGTCACCAGGACGCAAACATAAGGGCACAGTTACAGTCGTCTTCTCACCCCCACCGCCCTGCCTCCTCAATGTGTTTCCTTTTCTAGAGAGCCTGACCTGGAGAAGCTCTGGGCTTAAAGACATTAGGTGTGGCCAAGGGAGGACTGGGAATCATACCAAAAAGAGGACTTAAAGTTCAATCCATGTTCTGAACACTGAGATTCCCAGCCCCCTTCCTTAGTTTGGCTCCCAGAAGGCGGCAGCCAGGCCCAGCTCTGTGTTGGAGTCTCATCCGCTCACCGCCATCACCATGCCCATCTCGAGCTGGAACTACATTCCCCAGAACCTCAGGAACTTGCACAAGATTTGGAATGCAGATGTGACGTGACGGGAAGGCCTTCATTCTAACGGTCAGATGTGGTGGTTCCCCAGACCTCTGGAGCAACCAGCTCCTGCCTCACAGCTGATGCTGGTGGACACTGTGTCTTCTTGGATTTTCTGGCGACTTCCGAGTTGTCCCACTCCAGCACTGCAGGGTCAAGACCTTAGTGACAATTTCTCTAATCCTCTAGCTGCAGCTTTCAGGACCTCCATTCTCTCGGCAACCCCCATACTTGTGTATGCCCCAATACCTCCATTAAACCTTTCATTCTTATAATATTTGCAATGATTCTGGTTGACTGAGCCTGACTGATACAACCCCTAGCAGGAGACTGAAGAATTCATCTGAGGAAACTGGCCAGGCCAAGAGAAAAAAACCAAAACCCTTTAAGCAATGACAATGGAGGTCCCCCGGTGATACAGGCAAATATTCATTCGATCACTCTGCATTAATTTTCTACCACTGCTGTGGCAAATTACTGCAAGCTTAGTGGCTTGATATACCATAAATTTATTATTTTATAATCCTAGAGGCCAGAGGTCTGCTACAGGATCTCATTGGGGTAAAAAGTCAAGGTGTAAGCAGCGCCAAGTTCTTTTCTGGACGCTCTAGGAGAGAACCCTTTTTTCTTGCCTTTTCCAGCTTGAATCTAGAGGCTGCCTGCATTCCTTGGCTTAGGCCCTCTTCCTCTATCTTCACCACCAGCAACACTGCATCTCTCTGACCATTCCTCCACCGTCACACCTTCAACTCTGACCACAGCTGGTAAAGGTTCTCTGCTTTAAAGGACTCATGTGATTAGATTAAGCCTACCTGGATAATCTCTCCATCTCAAGCCCTCAACCTCAATCACACCTGCAAAGTCCACATGAGTTAAAATTTTCACAGATTCTGAGGATTAAGTAGATGTCTTTTTTACATGTTTATGTGTTTCATTATTCTGCCTACCACACACCCTACGATGAGGTCTGCCAGTTGACAAGCCCTACCAATATAGAGAGAGCATCCAGTGTGTTGAAGCCCATCCTTAAATATGGAGAGTCAAAGATCACCAGACATTTGAGCAAAACTATGACATGAAAGACAAAACTCAAAAATGGAAACACGAAGGACCCGGAAGAAACAGAGACACGCAGGGAGCAGAAAACTTTAAAAAGAAAAAAAAAAAACCTAACATTCACAGAAACATTTGGGTATCCTCCAAACAGAAAAAAAATGCTTAAAAAGTCCTCTCAAATATTTAAAATATATCAGCAGAAATAAGAATTCAGTATTAAGTTTTGGAAATAAAAGCGGCAACTTTCCCAGAAGCTAGAACAAGATAAAACGAACGATTGAAAACTGGAAAGGGGAAAAAAATAAGAAAAACTGAAGAGTTAATCCAGGAGGTCCAACAAATGAGAAATAACAGTTATAAAAAGAAAGAACAGTGGAGATGAGGAAAGGAAATTATCTAAGGAAGAACGAAAATCTTTTCTAGAGTTGAAAGACATAAATCTCCAGAATGAAAAGGGCATTAAATGTCTGGCCAAAGAAATGAAAAAGGCCTCTACTATACTCGGAAACGTAAAGAACAGAAGAGATAACAATTAACAAGAAACTCCTAAGAACTTCCAGAGAAGAGGGGCTAGAAATCGGCACTGTATCAGACTCCTCAGTAACACTGGGAGCTGGAAAACAAAAGTCTGACAATTTTTCTCTCCCCAATCAGGAATCCATAACCTGTGAAAAATTATCAAAATGCATAAAATGAAAAAACCTAAAAAAAATTACCTCCCAGTCACCCTTTCTCAGGAAACTACTGAAGGAAGTGTGCATGCGCTCATACCTACGCACATACACACGCACACACATGTGCAACTGTGTGCTAGGTCTGCAGAGGCTAAGGGGAAGAATGTTACAGTTCTGTAGTAAGCGTTAGGAATGAAGTGTCAAATATGTGGGAAATTAAACTTTAAAGTGATGAACTGTTTAAAAAAAGATGAAATTACTCATTTCAGAATTTATAAAAAGTTTTAAAAGGATGTGTAAAAACTCTATGGCTATGTTGTCAACAGTATATAATCAATACTAATTCTTGATTTAACAAAAATTATGATATAACTAAATTGTGAAGATATAGATAGGTAGTAGTGATAGAACTAAATCCTCATCAGCAGAAACTAAATCCCCATGGTAGAAAAATTCAAAAAATAAAATAAATATGAAGAAATAGTAATATGAGTATTTTAAGATGGAGAAAGAAGAAACAGATAACCGAGTTGAAAGCAGCTGCCTATGAGAGGAGAACGGGGTGGGGCAGGGGATAGCTGTTTTATTACTGTAGAGCTCAGTGCCATCTGACTTGTTAATCCATGGGCATATATGACACTCATGGAAATAAAGGTTTCAATTTAAAGAACCACAGAACTTGAGGGTATGTGTATATATGTACATAGTGAGTGCGATGTAAACCATCTGCAGGGTGGACATGCCTGAAGCTCTGACTTGAGGGAGGGCAAGGGTAACATAGGTAACCTAAACATTTGTACGCCCATATCCCCATAATATGCTGAAATTAAAAAAAAGGACAAGATAAAAAAAAAAAGAACAACAGAACTCAAATGCCTACCAAGCCCATAAGTGGATGAACAAATTGTGTCCTATCCATACAATGGAATTATTATCCAGCCACAGAAGGAATGAAGGCTGGGACCTGCTACAACGTGGATGAGCCTTGAGAACCTTTTGCTAAATGAAAGGAGCCCAACATAAAAGCCACGTACTGTATGATTCCCTGTACATGAAATGTCCAGAATATGTAAATCTATAGCAAGCAGGTTTTGGTAGGAGGAGGGAGAGAGGAGTGTCTACTTAACAGGTACAGGGTTTACCTTTGGGGGTAACAAAAATGTTCCGGAATTAGAGTGGTCATGGTTGTACAACATTGTGAATGTACTAAAAGCCAATGAATAGTACACTTCAGAATGGTTAAAATGAATTTTATGTTATGTGAATTTTACCTCAATAAAAACTGTAAAGAACATGGTATAATAGATTCTGTATATATAGTATACAGATTCTATTTTATTTTTGGTTAAATAGGAGCTGTTAAAGTCTCTACAACATATACATTCTTGTGCTTTAGTAAGCATACGATGGTGAATACAGTTGAAGCCTTTGATGATTTACGATTTCCACAGTATTGAGGATCTGTCATCATTCTGAATAGTCAAGATGATACTTTAGGCACAACAGAAAGAAATAAATTATTAACCTCAAAGTATTAAAAATTATTTATGCATGCAGTTTTAGTAGACGTAACAGGCTGCTTTCTTGACATCTGACATTTTCATTTCAAAACAGAGAACCTGAATTCAGTATTATGGGTAGTAATGTCCTTACAGTGTATTTTGCTCCATTTTTTCCAACTATAATTTCATTTCTCTCTCCTCTGGCAGCCTCTCCTTCTGCAACATCTATTATCTGTTTTTTTTTTTTCTTTCATTAGTCAATTATTGAAAAGCAGGTGAGTTGGCTATAAGGAAGAGCTTGGCCCCTCAGAGTCAACCAAGCAGCAAACCCCAGCCACCGAGACTCAGATTCATATGAGTAAATTAGCTTCAGAGTTCAAATTTGTTTTTGTTTTGTGGATTTTTTCAAATGTTTGTTTGAGTTTTTCATTAGGGTACCAGGAAAAGTTTTAAATTTCTGTCTTGCTTAATGGCTTTTAAAGATCTATCCAAAGCTCAGTTACAACATAAAACACCTGATTTTTCCCATTTATACATCCTATTTAAACAATTCAACTAGGAAGAGCATATGCAATAAACAGGAGGTCCTTTTTCCTTTAAGCAGCATCACTCATTCCTGAGAACTCTACTTTTATAGGGATTGTTCTTGGAAATGACTTGGAAATGCTGCAAAATAATGCAACTAAATGTTTGAGCAACTAGGGAATAGGAAGTATTTTTACAGTTTCATGTTGTAAGTGTTTATGACTATTAAGTGGGTGTAGTACATAACTTCTATTGTAAAATTCTAACAATATAATTGATACTAAACAAAATGGACCCAGAAAGATCAAGTAACTTGGATTGCACTACACAGCAATTAAGAAAAAAGGAAATTAGTATTCTTTGTTGAATATTTTCCATTTATATAGTTATAGGAAAATTAAGTATTTGCATATTATATAAATAAAAATTTATGTGTACCAACATCATAGTGCAAAATAACCATCTGTGAATCTGGGGTAATATTTGATATGCTTATTAATGCAAATTTTAAAATTTTAGTTTATTAAAAATTTTTGCCTGTTAGTAAGGCATATTTGACTTTTTAAAAATATTATTAACTGGTTAGGGTATTATCATTTTTTTATTTGGAGCCACTCCCACTTTCCCCCAGTAATTTCACAAAATGGCAGTTTTCAGTTAAATTACTGTAATTGTTATTTTTATAAACGAGACTACCTAATTAAAAACTTTGCTAACGCTTTTTTATTATCTATGGATAGATGTCCCAAATTTTAGCAAGTGTGTGTGTGTGTGTGTGTATATATATATATATTTTTTTTTTTTCTCTCTCTCTCTTTCTATAAATATACAGATTTGTACCTGAGGAGGGGTGTTATACCTACGAAGGAATTAAAAATGTAATACCAATCATGGAATAGAAAAAGGACATTAGTGGGAAAACTAGTGAGATGTAAATAAAATCTGAAATTTACTTAACAGTAATGTACCAATGTTGGCTTCAAGTATTAACAAATGTACCATAGTTTCACAAGATATTAACAATAGAGGAAACTATGTGAGGGGTATAAAAGAACTCTCCATGCTATTGGTGCAATGTTTTTGTAAATCTAAAATTATTCCCCCAGAAAAGCTTATCTAAAAAAATTAGATACTGAAAGCAGAAAGTTTGAGGCTAGATATAGGTATTATGAGCTGTATTATCAATAATTATCTATTGCTGCACAACAAATAACCCAAAACCTTGTGGCTTAAAACAACACACATTCATTATGTCACATTTTCTTCGGGTCAGGCGTCTGGGCATGGCTTAACTGTGTCCTCAGGCTTAAGGTCTCTCACAGGCTGCCATCACAGTTTGGCCAGAGCTGCAGTCATCTCCAGGCTCGTTGAGGGAGGACTCACCAAGGTCACTCTTGTGACTCTTAGCAGTGGTCGGGTCCTTGCAAGCTATTGGCTGAGGACGTCAGTTCCTTGTGGAATGTGGGGCTCTCCACTGCACAGTTCCCAAGGTGGCAGCTGGCGAGAGAGGAGAGGGAGAGAGTGGGGGGGAGAGAAGAGGAGAGGGAGAGAGAGGGAGGGAGGGAGGGAGATTGCGAGCACACAAGAAAGAACATGACTGTCTACCTGCAACCTAACCTCAGAAGTGACCTTCTATCCCTTTTGCTGTATCCCATCCATTAGAAGCAAATCCCTAGGGTCCAGTCCACACTCATGGGGAGGGAATCCCATGGAGCATGAAGACTAGCAGCAAGTGGGGACCAAAAGGGCCTGGTAGTGGCTGCCTACAGTGAAGGCACCCATTCACGCCATCTCCCGTTTTATAGAAAAGCCCAGTGTGGGAAGTGTCCTCAGGCTCTGGTGCTGCACAGAGAAGCAGCCATCCCCAGCACTTCCCAGACAAGCACACGCCTGGGCCAGGGGCTGAAGGATGAGTGGGAGCTGCCCAGCTGACACGCTGGAGAAGAGGGGAGATCTGGGCAGAGGAAACAGCATATGCACAGGCTGGGAAACGTGGAGATACTGGGACTGTTCCCGGTAGCAAACAGAAAACAGGCCCTGTGACGAGCGTAGCTAGAAGGTGGTGACATAGGCTGGGGTAGGGGACACGAAGGGTCCTATATATGGTCAAGACATCTTGGGTTCAGCACATGGCGAGAGAGACGGAATAAGGGCACATGTGGGTTTTACAAGGATGATGGGTGGCCACGCAAAAGCTGGACTACCAGTGAGGTGTGGGCCCTGGAAGCCATCTGGAGGCTGGGGAGGATCCAGAGGAAAGGGCAGACTCTGATGAGGTAGCTCAGAGTGTGGATGTGGCTAAGGGGGCAGGAAGAGCCACATGGTGTTGAGCTTCACCACGGCCAGAGCAGGAAGAGCCGGCTTTGGGAGAAGACAACAGGTATGACTTGGGCACATTAAATTGAGATGGGTGGAGATGGGCAGGTTCAACTACACAGGAGCCTTTGAAAACATGGAAATCAAGAGTTTTGGAAGAAATATCTGAGGCCAGAACTCCAGTTTGAGGGAAATCAGAACATAGGGATTATTTGGAACCAAGGGAGTAAATAAGATTACTCAGGGAAAACAGAGAGTAAGAAAGCAAATGACAGAATTTTGGGGAAATGATAACTATCGGACAGAAAAAGAAGTGGTGAAATGATCCTAATTCTCATTTGATTCGTGTGGCAGACAGGAAGTTTTGGCTACAAATTGCATGTCTTAGCCCCAGAGAAAAGGCCTCTCCTAGACAAATGTTAAGTAGGAGGGAAAAGGCAGGAAGGGTGTGAGAGGACTGAGAAGCTTTGTTAAGCAGGGTAGATACCATCTCTTGATTGTTTGGCTGTGTGCATTTTCCAGGCCAGAGGAGAAAGGGAAGGACAAGGCCTGAATCCCACTGGGTGCCCCTTCATTTCTGCAGGACGCCACATGGAGTCAGCAGGTGGCAGCAGGGGGGCCTGTCCATGGCAGTCCCTGTGTCGCGGCAGCACCCATGCCCCAGGAGGTGGAGTGGCAGAGACGGTCATTCTCAAGATTTTTGTTTTTTTTCCTTGTAGACCTAGAAAACTCAGTATTGTTTTCAATCTAACCACCCCAACTCTAGTAAGAAGGTATAACTTAGGGCAATAGTTCAAGCTTTCTTCACCTTGCTTTCTAAACCAAACTGACACACAAGTTCACTTAGTTCTGTCTTAGACACAGAAACATGGCTATTTGTACCACTATTCTTTATGTGCCTTTTCCAATTTAACTTCTAGCCCACTTGAGCCCCAGACTGCCTTGTAGGAAAGCAATCTGGTTAACCACGGAAGGAGCTGCAGGCAAGAGAGGAGAGCTCAGAGACGAGCCAACGCACCTTCAATGCAGCTTCTCACCATGAACGGGACTGACTCCTTCCCTGCTCCTTTCAAGTCATCTAAGGCCGTCATGAACTTTCCCCAGTAGTTTTTCTAGGTCCCTATCACCGAAACAAAAATCCCACAAATTCTGCAGAATTTCTCTAAAATAGAGCCAGCAGCAACATGCTAATAGTTAACCATTTGTTAGTAGTATCACACGTGTAACTCAGGGCAATGAATCTCAATTTAAAAAAAGAAAAAAAGTCACTGTAATAAGTTCTGCTTTGTATTTCTGTCTTCTCAGTTCTTATCTGTGGCTCCAAAGGTCAGCAATATGTTTTCTCTTGTCAGTCAGCTGCATGGTGCTCTTCCCCAATCATTATAACCGATTTCAGATGGTGCTAGAAAATTATATTGACTCTGAACACCAAAAGAAATCAGTCATCCTCTAAGGGGTCACAGGAAGATGCGAGAGCTGAGAGTGCCCCCACCTCAATAAATACACCATACATTCAGCCCTTAATCCAGTCACGATGGAGTCTGTATTACAGAATAAGTGCTACAGGGTTATTACACAAACAAGTATCAAATTCTAATAAGATGATATCCTACATAATTATAGTCATCCCTTAGTATTGGTGTTGGGGGGTTGGTTCCAGCACCTCCCAAGTATACAAAATACACGATGCTCAAGTCTCTGATATAAAATGGTGCAGTATTTGCATATAACCTATGCACAGCCTTCTGTATACTTTACATCATCTCTAGATTACTTATAACACCGAATATAATGCAAACACTATGTAAATAGTTATTATACTATGTTGTTTAGGGAATAATGACATGGAAAGCCTGTACATGTTCAGTACAAACATACTTTTTTTAGAATACTTTCTCTATCATGGTTGGTTGAATCCACAGATGCAGAGGGCTGACTATAATTTGTTCGATATAACACCACTGTTGGCGGGGGTAAGGAATGGGTTGGCTACACAAGGCAAGTTCTCATAGCCGTTTGGGTCTTTGCTTTCGAATACTTCAGGGCTGTCCCATTCATTTCTTTGTCGTTGGCAGCGCAGTTGGTCTCCTCCAAGAACACTGATTTCAAATGGTGCTAGACAATCACTATTTAAATCTAAACCACCATATGAAACCAGCTTCCTGAAGAAGCTTTATGATCTGTTTTTTCTTTAGAATGCTCTCTTAACGATAAACTCAAGGCAACCTAGAAAGGAAAGTTGAAACCTGGTTGTAAGTTATTTACTTAGTGGTCTAAACAGACAGAGCTTGAGCAAATTTCATATATTCATATACTGACATCACCAAATTTGGTGTTGTTTCGGGGGGGGGGGACGCACAGGACTCTCCTTGTTCTTGAGTTGCCTAGACAAATGTTCGGTTTTACCCTTTAGAGGCGAGGGCACATATTAACCCTGTTACTCCTGGTGGGAAGTCAAGGAAAATCCTTTGCGTGGATAAAGGAGCAATGGCAGGAGAAGCCCGAGGCATCCTGTGATCAAGTACCCAGGCAGGTGGAGGACAACTAGAAATGGTGCTTAAGAACCTCACAACATACATGCAAATGGTGCAAAGGAAGTGAGTGAGTGGGTAGAAGTCGAAGAAAATGCATTCCTAACCCTAGTATTTTCCCAACCCTAGAACTTTCCGTTAGGGACGATTTTGTTGGATCAAAAAGAGTACTGAGATTTTGGGGTCTATGGAGGACTAGCTCAGAGGCAAAGTAACACATTAATACTAATGAGATGCTAATTTTTTTCCGGAATGGAATTCCTTAAATTGCATTTATGAGTTAGGGATTTCTGTTAGGTTTACTTAAGATTCTCCTCCTGTCTCTATGCCAAAGGTAAGGCTTTATACTCTTAGTTCTCCTTAACAAATTATTTTTTACCACAGTTCTTCTCTCCCTCATGGTATAGTTCTTGATATCTTATGAGGCAGCCTACTGTCATTCCCTTTCATCTTCTAGGAATCCAGGAAGCTACTTAATGTACCCAGGCCACCTAACTAAAGGGATGTACAATTTTTAAAAAACTGTTATGAAAAATTTCAGACATAAATTTGAAGGGCAATAAAATGAATTCCTAACTCATACCACCTAAATTCAACAATTGTTCCTTTTTGCCTTAACTATGATAACTATATGTAATATATATGTATATTTTTTGTTCAATTATTTTAAAATAATTTGACATCCACCCAGAGACTGCTCCTAACTACTTGAGTGTGAGTTTAAAAAAAAGTGAGGCACTTCTAAAAATATGAGGCCATTCTTCTATATAATTATACCTTATCATACCTAAGACAATTAGGAATTCCTTAGTACCATCCAATATCTGGTCCATATTCATACTTTTCCCACACTCTCCAAAAAAATGTCTTTTATAGTTTTGGTTTTCAAACCCAGGTAACATCAAGGTTGACTCACTAAGACTCTTTGGTCTTACTTAACCTTAAAACACTTTCCACTTTTTCTTTATCATGAGACTGTTACCTTGTGAAAAATGGGTTCTAATCCTAGCTGTACCATTCATTTAAGTTTGTTCTCTTTGCTTAAATAAATTAACTGACCTTTAGTTTCTCCTTCTGGCTTTCCTCAGACATTTTAAATCTTTCCTCATTTTAAAATCTTGTGCGTATGGGAGGAACATCCCATTACAATGTGCCTGTGATTGACCATTTCAAGTGGCTTCAGTGCTCATCGGTCAGGAGGTGCAGGCTGTTTAGCTTGGGTCTGATTAATGTTCTTCCTCCTTATAGGCTTGGTCGGTTTTCACTTCATGAGGAGATCCCAGCACAAACTCATCCTTTATAGTGGAGAAGCACCCACAGCACGTATCTGTTGCTGCTAGACTCGTTTTTTCATCTCTGTAAATGAGGGAACAGAACACCAGGGCGATGGGGAAGTGTAGCAATCATTTCACCAAAGAGGCAACAGCTCATTGACTGCAAAGAAAGGCATATGTTATACTTTGTGAAGCGATGGGCAGTGACACATTTCAGGTGGACAGTAAATTTAAGCATTTAAACCCCAAAGAGTATCAGAACAGAAGAATCACTGGAACTCTCAAATAACTGTTCTGATGATTCCGTGATTAAGAATCCACTGCATCCTTCTGCATAAAGTACCGTAATTCCCAGTACCAGTGACTGACGTACACGAGAAGCAGCCAGATCATTCTCATCAGTTAAAACCTTCCAAAATCCAAAATAAAAAAGTCTGCTTATTTTTGACAAATCCCTAGTCACAGCTTTTACTTGTGGGCACTTAGAAGTTTTCTTTCAAATGACTGACACTTCAGTTATGGGGAAGTTTTTTCCTGGGGAATGGATTTTTTCCTTTTAATTTATATCTGATAAAATCATAAATATCATACATCACATATGTCACATACATATATGTACATACACACATATACATCCGTGATCTTAGCAGAGGCAAATGAACATGCTAAGTTTTCTGTATTACCTTTATGTATGCTTCTCCAAAACTTGGCAGAAGAACAAGGGAGGAAGTATTCTTTTGCATCTATGTCTCTTTGTAGTAGCCCAGTTTGACAAAGTATTTTCAGCGAAGCATGAGCACAGAGATCAGTATACTTCTCACGTTTTTCAAGTCCTTAGGGAGAAAACAGGGTACTGAGTCAGTAAGTGACCACACCAGGAACTCCTATGTGGCGAAAGCTGAATGGTGGAAGTAAATTATTCTGCTGGATGTGAAACACCAGCCTGTGCCTGCATGAGCAAACTGGAGTAGGGTAATTTCCCTTGGGGCTTGAGGATTTTACAAGGGGAACAGCAACAAAGTTTGATACCTCTTCAAGAATGTAGCTTCAAACGTCAGGGGCATGAGGACACAACAGTCCTAGACCAGACTAAAGGTACAACTGTCATTCAACAAAATGCCCTGACATAGAGATCTTGAGTTTGGGTCCCTGTTTTCACATACAGTGCAACTGTTATTCAACAAAATGCCCTGACATAGAGATCTTGAGTTTGGGTCCCTGTTTTCACATACAGCAAAAGCCCAGTTTCTGGAAGAAGGTCTGCATGAGGGGACTGGCTACCAAGTTAACACAGAAAAACCTGCACTGTTCACTAGTAAGGAAAGGAAAAAAGCAAGCTGGTGAATTAATGGGGCTCCCTCATTCTCTTTCCAAGACATGCACAGGAGAACAGAGAGACAGCAAGTGGTATCTGTTTATTTCATTGAGTTTTTCAGAGACATTCAACTACAAGGACAACTCTACTGAAAAGGAAAGATTTTACTCAGTGAACATTAGCATGTTTCCAATCCTCTGCATCCTCTAATTTCCAACAATCAGCTTGATTGTTCTATATTTTTAGGCCGGGATACAGTAGGACTTAATTTCTGTAACTCAGGATGTTCCTATTTTAGCCATCAACAATTTTAAGGAATGGCAACGTTTGAAAGGAAAAAAAAAATCTTAATTCTTTCTTACACATAGAATACACACGAACATTGTCAAAACTCTCCGTCTCCAGCATTAATGGTCCTTTTTCAAAACTCAAATCCTTCCATAGTGCCTCTCAGCCCACAAGCCCTGAGGATGTGTCTCCATTTCAGTATGCTATCTGCATTCTCGTGCTTCATGCTGCTCTCCAGCAAGATGCCCTTCCTTGTAAGTTTTCTTCCAAATCAGAAGTTGGATCCTGTGATGTGAATCAACAAACCACGTCAGGAACTGCTGTGTGGCAAAAGCTGAACAGGGAAAGTACGTTGTTTTCCTGGATGTGAAATACCAGTCTGTTCTTGCACAAGCAAACAGGATTACAGTAACTTCCTTTGGGGTGTGAGGGTTTCACAAGGAGAGCTGCATCTGAGTAAGATGCTTCTTTAAGAATGTAGCTTCAAAATGTTGGGGTCATCAGGACACAATAGTGCTAACTCAAGTATTTAGGTGGGACTAAAGAAGCAACTAGTATTGCCATCGTGATGGATCACACAGTTGTAAGTCATCCTCTGTTGCCCTGCGTGTCTTCCGTGAATGTTTTCTTATAGGAAGCAGATAAACAAGTCACGTAGGACCTAGCTGTGCTGCTTACTAGCTATGTGATCTTGGGCAAATCATTTAATTTTTCTGAAACCATAGTATCCTGATCTGGATAATGGAGATACAAAGCTTCTATACTGCAGTGGTTATTAGGGTTATAGGCAATGCAGTGTATGGAAACTGTTGGTAATTTTTAAAGCACTACACGAATGTTCAGTGTTTCTTTTTTTTTTTTTTTTTGAGACAAAGTCTTGCTTTGTTGCCCAGGCTAGAGTGAGTGCCGTGGCATCAGCCTAGCTCCCAGCAACCTCAAACTCCTGGGCTCACGCAATCCTTCTGCCTCAGCCTCCTGAGTAGCTGGGACTACTACAGGCATGCGCCACCATGCCCAGCTCATTTTTTCTATATATATTAGTTGGCCAATTAATTTCTTTCTATTTATAGTAGAGACGGGGTCTCGCTCTTGCTCAGGCTGGTTTCGAACTCCTGACCTTGAGCAATCCACCCGCCTCGGCCTCCCAGAGTGCTAGGATTACAGGCGTGAGCCACCGTGCCGGCCTAGTGTTCAGTGTTTTAATAGATGGATCAGAAATCTGCAGTGTCTTTCCAGGGAGAAGGCCAAAGAGAACTGAGAAGTGATGGAAATGGGACTCTGAGAAATAATCATAGCTGCTGTTTTTGGAACACTTGCTCTGTGCCACACACTGTGCTGTGTGCTTTGTTTGCTTTTCTCAACATTCACAACCAACTAACATTGTTGTTGTTGGTATCTCCACTTTCCAGCTAAGGCACTACAGATTTAGAAAGGGTATGTGACTTGCTCTTGGTCACAGAGTTTGAGAATGCCAAGACTGGGACTCAACCCCGATCTGGCTGATTTAGCCAGCACTCCTTGCTGCACAGTGCTCTGCGTATACCACAAGGGCTCATTTTCACTCGGACACACAGGGCTCCCAATGGTCACTGGCTCTGAGCTTCAGAGTTTCATCAATTAGCTTATGGACAAACCATTAAAACCAGCCGGGCATGATGAGCAGAAGCAGCACCAAACAACCCACCAAGAGAAAAGAGAAATGAGTTTGGCTCACACCGCATGGTCAAAAAACTGTACCCTCAGCCACATTTCTGATTTGCAGCGTGGCCTTAAGCCGGTCCCATCTTCTCTAAAGCCTTATTTCTCCACTAATCCCAGAGAAGCTCAAGTCAAAAGGCCTAGTGATTAGTCTCACAAAGCATGCATGAAATTATGACACATGTTAAAATACTGCCTCCAAAATACAGCCTCACAGCTTATCCTTCTAAGTTTCCTGCGGCTAGGAGGCAGCATGGAGAGGGGGTCAACTGGAGACTCTACAGCCCAAATGTCAAATTCTGCCACCAGCTCCCTGCACAACCTTGGGTAAATTACCTTGACTCTCTGTAGCTCAGTCTCCTCATCTATAAATGAGGATGATAACCAACCTACCACAGAAGGTTGTTGTGAGGATGAAATCGGGTTAAGTACGATAAAGCAATCTGAACTAGCGATGGCAATGCAGTGTATGTATGAGTGTGAGTATCCAGGAAATGGTAGCTGTGACAATAAAAATAATACATTAGTTTTCCTTCAGCACATAATAAACAGATGTGGCCAAGAGATCTGCTGCAGCTCGTAAACGGAAAGGGCTCGGAGACCCTGCTTTCGCACGCTCTGCCATACACTGAGACGTTCCAGAGTAGCTAACTGCAAAGCTATCTGACCAATACCAAAATTGGCAAAGGTGCTCTTCGATCTGTAAATGGCGTCTCCATCTGAATTTACTCCAATAAAGACCTTTAATATTTTCTGCTGCCTTCTCCTGTTCCTATTCTAAGACTGGAATATGGGATCAGTACCCTTAATTTTAAGCAGGAGTTCATGTCCCAGACTTTTCCTGATAGTAAACTGGGAGTTGGGTGGTTAAGAGAAAATGAGTACAGATCAGATGCTGATGATCATTTTTAAAAATTTACTAGGGAACCATCCAGGAACAAAATAAAACAAAACTCTCTTGAGGCTGATTTATGAGCACAAGCCTATACTTACATAGGGGTGTAAAGGCAATCTGCTGATGGATATTTTCCAGGCACAGAGATCCTCAGGAGGCATTTGTTCAGAAGATCAGCACTTGAAATTTAAGTGGCATCAAGAACTCCTAGGAAAACTCCCAGAGCAACAGCAGAAGTAAAAGTCAGTTGTTTTCTCTTAAGTACATTTCTCCACTAGCGTCATAAACAGATGCACGTTTAAAAATGAGAAATAAAAAGCACCCTCTTCTTCCTGCCTGAGGCACGTAAGTTGGGAAAGTTGCTGTACAGTGAGCAGCACACACCTCCTCACCCTGGTGTTCTCTCTGTACTGGAGTAAATTCGAGGTGTGGCCGTTGCTAAGGAAACCATCCACTGACATGAGGCAGATCAGCAAGGTTTGCTCGGCAAGACGTCTTATGAAATAAAACATGGGATAAACCTACAGATCCAACCACAGAAAAAGAGCACAAAAGCACCCCGCACAGAAGACAGGAGGAGGTTTCTACTTTCAAACCAATGTTGCAACCTCACGCTGCAGCAGCAACATACCACAGGAGGCCTGCAGGGGGCAGCACCAGTCTGCAAGTACAATCTTTCTTTACTGCTTTGGAATCAGGCACAGGCAACTGAGAAGAATTGAAACCACTTTGCATTCTCTTCTCCTCGGTCTAACTTCGCAGCTGGAATGCATCTTTCACCACATCACAAGAGAGGAAGCCAGTGTTATAGAGGTCTTCATTTCTGAAAACTGATTGTTCAAGCAGATACTTCAGTTGTCTTGCTGATGTGACCTGCCACAGAAACCGGGAGTCCCTTCATGGCAGCTCCCAGGAGGTGTCCTTCCGAGGGGCTTAAATCTCAAAAAACTCACGTTTTACTCATCAAGAGGTTGAGTGACTCAGCAGTCTGCTGAAGAAAACTCTGTCAAGTTATACTGGCTGCAATTTCTAAGTTAATGATTACGGGGCCACAGAGCATGCCGTGCTTATTGGCCAATGGGGAAGATACGGTCCAGGTACGTGAGTTGGAACTGACTGGTGAAGAAAACAATTTGTGATTCGCAGGCATAACCTTTAAGCCAAGTGATAGTGAACATGTTCTTTAGTGACCTGGAAGCTCGTGCACTTCAAGATGGTGTCACAACAGGAACATAATGTGTTGGGAAGATCCTTGAGAGTTGGGATTAAAATCCAAGAGGTTGGCCAGTAAAATAAATGGTCAGAAAAAGCCACAGTTGTATTCCACATTGTATTATAGTAGAAAACAAGTCTAAAAAAATTATCAAGGTGAGAAGTAGAGATGAGAAGGAGGATATGTTGGGGTAAACATAAGATTCAAACCAATGTAGCATTATTAAATCACACAGAATTCTGGAATATTTGAACACTATTATAAAATAGCAGCAAATTTCCAAAATAGTCTGAGCATAAAAATGAGGATAGGAACCAATATAAGACAGGAGCTCTTTTACTTTTCAACAGTAATTGAGGTCTATGCTAGACTGTGAGCAACATCAGTCTGCTGCCTTCTAGAAGTTTTCAGTGTTTGGAAAAGTGGCGAGTTCCATTTAAGCTGCTGGGAAGCCCTCCTCCAATTACCCTGTTCCTTCAAAAGCATATAATAAAACCTAATTACAGAGCTATTTCACTCATCCTCTCTCATTCCTCTAGAGCCTTCGGGGACTTCATGACCACTGACCCTGCAGCCTCCTGGGACTCAGATGTATGAGCATCACTTACAGATGGGAAAACCAGAGCACCGAAAGGTCTGGTCAAGAAAACTGTATGGGTTAGTGACAAGGCTTCTCCACTCTGAGGATCAGAGCTTGCCAAATGCACTTCCAGCTTCCCACTGACCCCCCTGGCTCCCTGCTTAAGGACTGGAAGTCTGTGCCATCACCAGCAGCTCTCGGCAGTTCTAATCTATGGGCAGAGATGAGACTGCAGCTTGTGACCCAATCTGCCACCAAAGAGGAAAGCAAGGAGTCACGTCCTAGCCAATGAGCATGCTTCTCTAATGGACTCCTGCTGCTTCTCCTGACAAGGAGTCGGTGGTCACAGGAGGTCTTGTTAGGTGCTCAACAGTCAAACTCTGGACCCTTAAAGATATCAGAAGCTTACCTCTGGTCAAGCTCTGCTTAGAATCAGATCGATCAAACATTATCTTTTCCATTGCCTTTCCTCCCAAGCACCAGCTTGCTTGGGTGAATGTCCTCATAAACTGCCCTTTTAATGCCAAGTGCTATTAAGTGAGCTCCCATTTAATGGCATGTTTCGACTAGAATAGAAACACAGCAACACAAGCTCTGGGATCAGAAAGGCCTGGGTTCAGATTTCTCCTCTGCTGCTTGTTATAACAGCCTTGAGCAAGCTCTTCAACACTTTTTGAGCATTACCTTTTTCATTTATAAAGTAGAAATAATAATGTGAACTCTCAGAGTTATTATGAAAACATAACATTTGAGCTGACACAAATAAGCACATGGTACATAGATTTTCAATGCATGTTGACCCCCCACTCCCTGCCACCACCACATTCTCCTGCGAGGGGATGGCACATTTTGGATATCATTTTGGATAAAATTTCCAGGCTTATACAATCACTATGTTAAAATGGTGTTGAAGACTAAAATAAGATTGGGCATCAGTAAATCGAGGCTGTGAGTGGATCAGGGGGCTTCTCTGGGAGAAAAAGGCAGGTCAAGGGATGTCAAAACAAGAAGTTGAGAGTCTGGGAAAAGATAGATATGATCTGAAACTAGGATCAGGATATTCCACCTGTTTCCGTCTATCCATTCACTCACCACTGAGTCACGGAGTTACCAAGAGCCCAGAGGACATGAGAGCAAACTGGAGAGCAAGTCCAGTGTAAGGAAACGCATAGACAGTGATGGAGGAACACGGGTGCCCACGGAAGCCACAGGGCGTGGCAGGAGTAAACAGGAGGCGCCAGCCCCTGTGAGCCATGTTCACGGGAGGGACACATCACATCTTGCCTGGAGGGACTGGCCAAAAGCCATGCTGCAGAGCCACAGCCATTCCAGCCATTCCCAGGGACAGATCTCTTAAAGCCAGGCAGTTAAGTGTGCTCTCTGACTCCCCCCAAGGGCCCAGCACTGTGCTACACACTGCCAGAAAAGTACCTACGTAGATAATGTGGATATGTTTCTATGAGACCTTATAATCTAATTGTGGAACGAAGTCTAATGTACAGGGACAAAGAAAGTGCTCAAGTGTCACTTGGACTAGATGAACCTGGGGCAGGCTGAGGGATCGGTCAGTCAGCAGAGGACAGGGGCCTGAGCTGGACTCACCAGGGGTGGCCTGGGCAGGTGGGAAAAGGGAAGACTCCAGAGAGGGGACAGGAAAACCATGTCTGAGGGTAGTAGGGTGTTGAAGACCATGGTGGATGGGGCAGAGCCACTGCCTTTGAGAAGTTCGCCAGCCAGGAACTGAGATGACAGGTAAGCAGGAGGTGTGCACAAGAGAGCACCCCAGGGTGCACCCCCTACACACACCTACACACACACACACACACACACACACACACACACACA
>VSMD01096063.1:0-24692 GCA_008750895.1 Mirza zaza | reverse complement strand
GTAAGCTTTTAAAACAGAGACATTTATCTCAAACTTTTTGTTTGTTTGTTAAATTCTGGAGTTGGAGACTTGTGAAAATAACTCAGATTCTTCAATATCATAAAAGACAATTCTCTCCCTGAGGAAAACAACTTAAAAACTTCAGGGACAAAAAGAGAAAGTACTCAGATGTGAAATTTTCACAAGGGTTTCTTATCATCAAACATGCATTCATCCAGCATGTATAGCAAACCTACTATTAATATATTTAGAGAATTTGCAAATACCAGAGGGAATACAGACAAGGAGAAGGCACGACACTTGTAATTGAGCCAAGCACAGCAATTTTATTAGGATAAGTCTGAGTCACCAAATGGCAAAGAATCTGTGTGATGAATTTGCACTTCTAATTAAAGCTACACAGAGTCAATTCCTTAAGTCTCAAGCCTAATTCATTTCCAGACAGTCCTGTGGTTCTAAGGTGATTTATACAGCTTTCGCAAAGACCGTGGAGAAAACGCTTGGCAATCACATGTCTTGAACAAATACAACTTATAGATCAAATCAGAGAAAAGGTAGCAAAGCAACTCCAAGGGAAGAAACCATGAAATGCCCCAAACCCTACACTGTTCCTAACATATATATGCACTTGATATGTGTTGATTAGACAAAAGTGCTATGTTGAATACTATAGTGGACACAAAGGTTAGGAACACATGATAGCTCATCCGTGGAAGCTCAGATCTCATGGGGTCAGGGACAGACGGACGACTGTTAACCAGACAGACCTGCCCACATCAGGTCCCCTAACTCTCCCAACTTGGCCACACCAGAGGTCATGGATACTGTGTTAAAATCGGTCACGGGCCCCTGAACTTTGCTTGGATAATTCCCGTCTGCTCATCTTGTAATTGTCAATGTTGAACCTCCTCACACATCAATATAATACCTCATTCCTGACCCATTTGGGCCTGACTGCTGGTGTGTGGCTTCACTCGGACTGGTAACCTTAGTTAGAACTGCTTACCTTGGTCCTGCCCCACCAAGCTCTTAGGAGACAGCATGGTGACGAGTGAAGATGACACGAAACTATCTGGACTCTGTATGTCAAGCCTGGCTCTGCTATGTATTATGACCTTGGGCACCTGGCATAACTTTTTTGTGTGCCTCAGTTTCCTAATCTTTTGAATTAGGATCATAATATTAGTAGTACCGAACACATAGGGTTGTTATAAAGATTAACTAAGTTATAATAATGTTTCCAAAGCACTCAGAAACAGTCCTGGCATATAGTGTCCCTGTTGAATAAGGAACATGCATGGTCTCCTCCTATGGTTTCCTCTCAGCATCATTTCAATCACTGCAGGCAACAGGCCCCATAGCCACACGGACTGACCCAGATCCTAAGACACTGCTAGTCGGCAAAGAATATAAATGAACAAAGGTAAGGAGGCAGGAAAGTAAAGAATGTCTGATGAAGAGTCCAGTCTAGCTAAAGCACTAGGCTCAGGGGACTGTATAGATAGTAGTGATTTTAAAAGGTTGAAAAGAACCAGATTGTAGAGGAACTTGAATACCCTTTTGGGGAGGCTGTCATCCATTCTTTATGCCATGTGTTATCACAGGATAGTAGCAGTGATCTAGAAAGAATTCTGGTAGAAGTTAGGAGGATGGACAAGAGGCTGGGAGATGGTATAGGCAAGAAAATGTTTTTGGAAAAGTTGCAATCCATCAATGGGACACGAAACTAAGGTGGTGACAAAGTCAGTATCATCAAGAGAGAAAATGCTAAGATGAAAGAGACTAGAAGCAAAACTAAAAATGTAAAATGTAGAAAAAGCATTGGCACGTCTATGTCTATGTCTATATGTCAAGCACATCCAAGGTGCTTTGTAAACATTATCCCATTTAACTGGTACAACATCTGGGCTGGGTAAATATGGGATCCTGATTCATTCAGATGAAGAAATACAGAGAGATTAAGCAATTAACCTGAAGTCACAGTTCTAGAAAGTGGCACAAGAGGGTTTTAATCCAAGTCAGTCTGGTTTCAAAGTCTCATCTTTTTTTCACTGATTGAACTCATGCAGGGAATGAGAAAGGAAGGCGCCGAATGGGCTCCCAAATGCTCTTGGAAGCTGGAAATGCATTATTCTAGAACGAGAATGTTTCCAAGATGGGGATGCTGCATTTTACATTGAGATTTAACACTTTAAATAGCTTTAGGGATGTGGCAGTGTTTAGCAGGCAATTGGAAATTCAGGTGCCGAAGGAGAAGGGAAGTCAGAACTGGAAAACACATATTTTGGAGTCATTTGCAGAGAGCTGAAGAATTTGGATAAGCTCTCCAAAGGACAGCACAATGAGAGAGATAAAAAGAGTGTCAAGAAAGGCCCTTAGTAGTAACTCCTTTAATGGCTAAAAGAGAAAGAACCGTCTAGAAGGGTCATAAGGTCAAAGGTCAGAGAGGAGAGGTCTGACTTCAAGAAAGAGAATTTCAGCGGAGAGTAGCTGTCAGTCAACAGTGTCAAATGCTGCTGAGCTCTGAGAGGGTAAGAGCAGAGCAAAGGCCGTGGATTTGTGTTCAGCGAGGCCTCTGGGGGCCTTTGGGAGAATCATTTGCATAGAGGGAAGACCTAGATTTAAAAGTGAGCGTTTGGAGACTGGACACAGTGGCTCACGCCTGTAATCCTAGCACTCTGGGAGGCCGAGGCGGGCGGATTGCTCAAGGTCAGGAGTTCTAAACCAGCCTGAGCAAGAGCGAGATCCCGTCTCTACTATAAATAGAAAGAAATTAATTGGCCAACTAATATATATAGAAAAAAATGAGCCGGGCATGGTGGCGCATGCCTGTAGTCCCAGCTACTTGGGAGGCTGAGGCAGCAGGATTGCTGGAGCCCAGGAGTTCGAGCTTGCTGTGAGCTAGGCTGACGCCACGGCATTCACCCTAGCCTGGGCAACAAAGTGAGACTCTGTCTCAAAAAAAAAAAAAAAAAAAAAAAGTGAGCATTTGGTAATGAAGGTGGAAAGACAGATGGGGCTTTGGAATGGTTATAGGAGAAATAGAACATGCTTCTAAGTCAAGGAGAAGTCAAGCCAGCAAGAGTGATGGAAACTTCATGGAAGGATGAAGGTCAGGGCCGCAGTAAGGAGTATTCCCTGGAGAGGAAGTAAGTCTCTTTCTCTTTCAAGATCCGAGGAAATCCGTGGTGGAGGTGGTGAAGGAAATCCATGTTGCCTGATCTGTTTCCTCAATACAGTAGGTGCCAATAATGACCTGCTGACTTTGAAGGGCTCCAGCGGGGTATATCTGAGGGGCAGGAGAGGAGCGTAGACAATCCAGCCCTCTTCTTTTACCCTGTACTACTGTATTGTTAAATGACTCATTGCAGACATTGTATTTCCTTTGTCTTCCCTTTATTGGCTTGTCGGTTGTTTTTATTGGCGTCATGTGTGAGATATGGTGCACTTCCAGCTCTTTAAAGTGGCCTGGTTTTCTCCTAGCACTGGAGAAATACATTTACTATTTCTTGAAAAAAAAAAAAGTGAAAATGCCAAAAAAGAGGATACAATTGTTGCAAAATAATAAATAAATAAATAAATAAATAAATAAAGATATAATGACAACTCAGCATACAAACACCAAAAGAACGAACCACAAATGAGATTTTTGTGTGTGTGAATTCCTGAAAATTTTAGTGAAATCACTCCACTGATCTTTGTCTTAGGTGGCCATCACATTTTCTAAGCATTATGCTGGAAAAATGAGAGGCATTATTTTTACTCTTAGGAATAGTGCTTCACTCTTCATTTGCCCTGTCTCAAGATAAGAAGGAACATCTTTGTATACCGTAAGTAACAATAAAATCACTGTCGATGATGATAATGGTAGAAACAGTCCCAGTTCTCCCAGACTGGAGGTCAGGAACTGAACTTGAAAGGGAAGATACTGAAATTTATGCAGAATGGGATGAATTCCAGGGCCCTCCTCCCTGCAAAGTACTCTTCTCCTCTTCTATTTTTCTGGAGACATGATTAGTGGTGTGGGCTTTCTCCGGGATTTTTCTGGTCCTAGAGAAATGGCTGGTATGTGGCTGCTCTGGTTCAGTTCTCACAGCTCTCTGAGGAACAGAGACAAGAGCTAAATCCAGCAGCAGACTCTGCTGAAAGCACAGGAGCAAAAGCAAGAGGGGGGTGGGGCGATGAAACCTTCCTGTGCGGTACATTCTTGATGTGGCTGAAAGAACCGATTAGAATAACACTTTTCTCTCTGACAACACTTTTCATCTGAGGAACGCAGACATTTTTGGCCTGCAGATAATTCCATTATGTGGAGGGGCGTAGTAACAAGCACGAGATTAAACGACAGAAGAGGCACTCAGTCATTCAGATTGCTTAGTAAAAGCAGAGGTTTAATCACATCTTGCATTTTACCTTTTTTTTTTTTTTTTTTTTTTTTTGCACACACAATTTCTTGTCTAGTGTTTACCATTTTACCTTTTTAAAACTTTTTCCCCTAAGGAAGGGCTATGTATTTTTTTGTTTGTTTGTTTACTGTTTACTAGCTAATAGTAAACTGTGGGTTTTGCATAGTATAACTGTATGTTAGTTCCATAAATTAACATTTAATATTATCAACTCTGAAAGGTAGTTATTGTTGCTTCAATTTTATAAAATGAAGATACCAGCTGTCTAGAAAATAAGCCAATTCCCCAAGACCATTCAGCTAGAAACCAGTGGAACTGAAATTTGAACATAGATCGTTTAGATGCAAAGCCCATGCTCTTTCCACCAAAGGAAGCAACTTAACCATGGACCCTTCCACCCCACTCTCACATGTGTACTGCTGCTCTCCTCCCACAGATAGTCTTATCCTTTCTCTTGATTAAAAAAAAAATTCTAGCTTTTAGGTAAATTTTGACTTCAAAAGTACGGATGAACCAAGTACAGTGGCACCGCCTATAATCCCAGCTACTCGGGAGGGAGGCTGAGACTGGAGGATCACTTGAGTCCAAGAGTTGGAGACCAACCTGGGCAACATAATACAGAAGAGGGCTCCATAATTTGATTTCCAAAAGGTAAGTATCAATGTTACAAATGTTCACTCTGTGTTAAATTTTTAGGAGAATATAATTATTTTTTAAAAATGCAATAATGATCTTTGAGTGAAACTGGAAAATACACATATGTATATAATTTAGGATACATTGAAGTCTGGCTTCAGCCTCAGTATTCAGACAAAATTTACTGTTTGGTTTCCACTTCGGACATAACCTTGGCTTTTGAAAGGCAGAATGTAATATATCTCCATAATGTAATTTTAGTAATACAATATTCACTTTAAAAAATAAACAATTATAATATTCATATATGTTTATATGCTTATATAAAATATGAATATATAATATTTATATGTTAATGTTTATAAACACTCTAGATAGTCTTTTGAGTAAAAATTCACTTGTGTACTTTGTTCACATTTTGTCAGTTGAAGTATAAATGCATTTTTACTATTCTGAGAGTAAAATACTGTAATTATTAATGATTGTAAGCTTGCTAATTTTATGTGCCAAAAATGTCCTTCAAGTTTTAAGAATTTTAAATATTAATAGTCAAGTAGGGGTTACTTTGAAAACAGTTACTTTGAAAACATGTTCACAATCTGAATTTCTTGGGACTTTAGAAATTCAGAAATGTTCAGATTTTAGGAAGATAATAGATTGCATATACTATATTTGTCAACACTTTGAGGAGCAGGCAGGTTAGGAAATAAAATAATAAAGCACATTACTATGTATAATAGTAAAATGTATGAATATTTCCACTAAGCCTCATGTCAGATCAGATAGATTTTGTGGTCAAATTAGTTATGAAAATACTTTCATTTCTGAGAGCTTTGGGATTTTTAAATTGCAGATAAAGAATTGTGGACATATTTTAAGGGAGACATTCACTAGATAACATTAGGACAAAGAACAAATTTTTTATAAATATTCATAAACATAAAAGTAGTATAAGACATAAAAATAGAGATATTGTTAAAATTATACCATAACACTAATCTTAATAGAATTGTTTTGCGAACTGGAATTCATAACATTAAGCAAAAATAACCTTTTAGAATAGCAATTCACTTTTACTTATTTAATTCCAGTTAGGTCATTTTCCAAGAAAAAGTCCTTATTTGGGATTAGTTTATACCTTATAAGGATGAATTAAAATAATTGTGTTACCATCTATAAGTTTTGCAAGGATGAAAAGCTCCAAAATTGTGTACAATAATACTCATGATTAAAATAAAACATATGATGGAAAGAAGATTATCTTAGAAAAAGATAAGTTATTCAAAACATACCTTGTGCTTACTACTCAAACTTCAAAACAATAGACTTTATAAGAATGCTTTAAGATACTTCATTAGGGTTTTGAGTCTATGGATTCAAAAAATATTTTTAAAAGCTTTTTAAAATGATTGTTATAGATTCCTAATCATGTAAAGATAAAGGATTTTTGAGACTTACCTAAACTATGAGTCCTAGGTATAAAATTTCTTCCAGAAAACATGCTACTGAAAAATATTTTCTGCTTTGCACAAAAAAGGTGAGTGATGTTATTATATGTGCCACTTGAAAGGGGGCATCTCTCCAATAACACAAATACGGGCTCCAAAGCAATCTTAACAGCCAACTAAGAAATTATTGTCCCTGTGCTAGAGTATTAAACTTTGAAAATTTATCTAATTTTTCATATAATTATAATCATAATAAAATTTTTAGAGATAACTCTTCACATTTAATTTTGTATCCTAGAAGTTGATTCTATAGTGATGATAAGAAGATTCAGCTTTGCTGAATATTGGTTTTAACACACAGCCACTTGGCCAAAATGTATATTGGTGCTATATAGATGGCCATTTATATAAATTTATTATTATTTTATAAATAATCATGATGTGCATACTGGCTAAACCATTTTTTTTGTTATTAAGTTAATTATCTTTGCTGTCCAATACAATAGTCTTAAATAGTCCAGTAGAAAATATAATTTTCAGATTTGGACTACAAAACCTGTATAGTTACAGATTGCTACTGATAAAAAAAAATTAACTATTATTTATTGAGCTCTTATTGTGTGTTACACAATGAGCTAGGTACCTTTAAGAATAGCCCTGTGAAAAAAGGTAATTTTAGTTTTCACTAACTTTAGAGATGAGAAAATTGACTCTCGTAGAAATTTGAATGCTGAGTTTAAACTCAATTCTTTTTTTTTAAATTCCCTTTTAAGGTTCTTTTCACCATATCAATGGTTTTCAAAATTAAGTAAAGGAAGAGGGAGAATTTTCAAGACCTTCAATTTAAGTGTTGACTTAAATAATTTTTATTATAATGTTATTTAAAACTACATGCAAATATCAGATGAGGGAAAACTTCTAATTATTGTGGCTCTCATATGACGATAAAACTAAAGAAAATTAACACATCAAAACCAAATTACAAAATACATCCATAACATTAATGTGATGTTGTTTTGCTGAAACTAAATTGTCGAATTAAATAGTAGAAGGATGTGTTTGTGGGTTTCATTCTACTCTACATGGTTTCTTTGCTTTCCTACATGATGAATCCTTTCACTCACTGCTATTATCATTGCAGTTAGTTTTTCTTTGTAATGTTTGACTATCATTTACTATTGTTTTTCTGCTAATAATTTTAAGTGTCCTGCAAAACACAATCACAAGAATAATTTTTTAAAGTTTTAACATTGTAACTATGCTAGTGTTAACGAACTGTCATAAATCAGAATGTATAAAGACATAATATATACACTACAGACACCTGCTCTCGAATAATGAGTTCTCAACTACAGCACACTTTCTCATGAGTTCAACAAGTCTGTAAACCATGATCAATGTAATGATTCAATTTTCCTACCGCTTTCTTCTATTCAAATTGCTGGGAAACTTTTGCTTGTGTAACAAAACAAGATGTCATTGGCTTGCTATTAAACCCAATCATAAACAGAAATGCAAATGGGAACACTAAAATCACATGCCACTACTCAGCTATAAGATAGTTATTCTGATGATTCACAACATGCTTATTTTAATCATTTTAGATTAACAACAATAAATATACACAAATTTTTTTAAAAATTCTATTTGAACTGCCAGACACCAGGGAGGACAAACATGGACACCAACTTAGATTCTGTTAGATATTATTATAGTAGATGTTTTGTTAAAAAAAATTTTTTTTTAAACTTCTGTTGTTGAATGTTTAGGGAACTCTTTACCATATCAAAGGCTCTAAGAAATTCCAGTGAACTTCATTTTGCTCAGTTTAAACTAGAATGCATTTTGGCAAATGCCAATCTAAACAACAATACACAAGGTACTAGAATCAATACATCTGGGTAGAGCCACATGATTTCAAAGACTAATCATCTCAAAATATTGACTGGCAAATTATTTTTAGCTCAGACTTTCTAAAATTTCTTTTTTGCTTTTTTCCATGGCTCGGTCTTCAAATGCCTACAGAAATTAGTCATCTGTTTATATGATATTAAGTACATAGTCATAATATCTGTATTCAATTTAACTCTAATTTTTAAAAGAGGAATTTTTTTTATTTTGAATATGGCCACAGTGGCTCACACAGTATCTTACATGTTGTAAACACTCACTGTTTGATGTTAAACCGATGATGCAATTTTTCTAAACCCCATTGTAATTCACAGGTGTGATTTTTGTTGATAATGATCAAGTCCATAGGGACTGAAGCACATGAACACAAATGACAAAGCTGTAGTATTGTCCGGAACGACTAGGGCTGTTGCTGTTGAATAAAAATAAACAAATATTTATGGTAAATGCAATACATGAAATATGGTAGGACATTTTTATTTACAAATACAATAAATAGGATTGAAAAGAACATGGGATATATTTTTAGCTTGTGTTTTCTTTCCCTTCTGACGGGACTGGATGGTTTGATGCTTCATGTTTTGAAAAGGTGTTTTCCTCTCCTTTGAGGTTTTTATGAGTTCTTTTCAGTTGGGAAAAACTGCTACCTCCTGTGGCACAAGGTCTGTAGAAGCTGGTTGTGGATTTTGGCCCTGGGGATGTAGGCGTTATTGTGTATTTCTATAATTTTTCAGGGATATGTAACTTGCCTATAAAAATATGCCTGTGGGTTGAATCTTGGCAGTTGACATTTTAGTAAGAGAATATATTTAGTAATATCTGAATGTCTGAAAGAGTAACACATAGGTAAGCTATTTTTAAAAACTGGGTGACAAAAAACATTGGTTGTTATTGCCACCTTTTGAATGTGTTTGGCTATAACTAAATATCAACTTTTGAATTTATTTTTTAAAAAACATTTGAGAAACAAGGTTTTGGGTTAGCCCTGCATTGGCTCACCTCATCATGAAAAACAAATAACTCAAATCCTTCATTTGGAAAATTGGTGACACTGAGCTAGACTTTTTGAGGATCTGACCTCTTTGGGTATAAGGCAATTTCCATTGCCTTGGCAGTATTGACGTAGGTCAATACATATTGACTTAGGTTCTTGGGCCCAAACTTTGATGAATTGTAGTGATTTGGGATTTTCATTATGGTCTCTCTTTCTCATTAATGCAGTTAGTTTATTAAGCATGTATAGAGAGTGTTTAGCATTCTTAGCTTTTTTTTTTTTTTTTTTTAAGAGACAGAGTCTTGCTCTTGCTCAGACTGGTCTCAAACTCCTGACCTCAAGCAATCCTCCTGCCTCGGCCTCCCAGAGTGCTAGAATTCCAGGTGTGAGCCATTGCACCTGGCCCCTAGCTTTGTCTTGAAAGTACACAGCATTTAAGAATTGGAGGGCATTATCTTTGTTTAACAGGTGATTATAATTTAGAAATAAAGATGAAACAAAAAAAAATAAACACCATCGTAACGTCTTTTATTTGGAGGTATCGTCATTAATAGTTTATGAAAGGGGATACAAATAAATTAACCCACACACTTAAAAAACCAAAATGAATAAATAATAAGCATTTAGCAGGTAACTCACTGTAGTGGAAACCTCATGCTTTGAATCCAAGCTCTACAATTATTACCTAACCTTTTTTAGTCTTAATGCTTTCATTTGCAAAATAGGAATAATTATAGCTACTTTGCAGGGTTGTTATAAGAATTGAACAAATACAAAGTGCTCTATAAATGGGGACTATATAATGAATATTACTTTCATGGCCAAATCTCCACTGGTGTTTCACAGCCAGTAAGTGCTAATAGTGGCACTCAACAAGAAAAAAGTTGGGTCACACAGAGTAGTCAAAAAATGCCTTGTCCTTGCAGAGGTACGACCTGAGTGACAGTAGGTTCTAGATCAGGGGTCCTCAAACTTTTTAAACAGGGGGCCAGTTCACTGTCCCTCAGACCATTGGAGGGCCATTGGAGAGTGCAGTGCACATTCCACACATGTGCACTGTGGGGCTGGGACAAGTCGACTGCTAAGCAGGACAGGCAGCACGGCAGAAACACCCAGCGGGCTGGATAAATGTCCTCGGCAGGCCGCATGTGGCCCGTGGGCCATAGTTTGAGGACCCCTGTCCTAGATGATAGAGAGCAGAAGGGAAGAGTAATGGTATGAGCCAAAGCCTGGTTTAGAAAGGAGCCTTTCTTTGACCTTACTTAGGACCTGAAGCCCCTGGGTGCTAAAGCCACATGGGAGGATTGTAAATCCCAAACCTGCATTTCCGTGCTGACTAGTGTAGCACACTGTTCTCAGCACAAAGTTTGCTTGCGTTATGATACGGTTATTATGACTACAATTTCTTTTGTCTTGCTATGAGAAGGAGCTGAGGGGAGACCTGCTGAAAGACTAAAGAAGGAAAATAATCAGACGGCACCCAAACTCATCTGCTACTGGCCATATTTTTATGTTTTCTGAAAAAGACACTGGTTTGCTCTTCAATCACAGAGTAAGTTGCGCCCCAGGCTTGGTGCTTTCACAGACATTACCTCATCTCACCCCGACAGCAGTGCTGGGAAGCGTGCATCCTATCCTCCTCACCCATGTGATGAAACGGGCTGAGAGAGCCCAGCGGAGCCAGGGTTAGAACCTGGGTTTTATTTGCCTTTAACCACACCATGTTACACCTCCCACACATACCACATATCACGGTGATTTTCTACAGATGTTCTTCAATGTAAAATGGGTAACTTAGGGAGGGGGGCAGAGGGGTGGAGGTGCTCTTAGGGTGGATGTGGGAGTGTCTATGGCCTATAAACCATGGGATCGAAATGGGGACTGGGTAGGGAGGAGACCACAGACCCTCAGGGAACCACACTCTGAGAATATTGTCCAGGGGGTATTAATTCGCCAACCTTGGGGTTCCCAGTGAGACCCCAGAAACACACATTTCCTGTTTTCTCTTTTGCCTGCTAGACATTACAATTTGGGGGAGGGCCTAATTTGACGTCATACAAATTTCTGTCATAAGTGTGTTTGAGACAAGCAGCAGCCCAAACCCGTCTTCTCTAGCAAGCCTTCTTCTGGGACTGTGGCCAAGGAGGTAATGACTCCCAGCAACCCCGCCCAGTGTAGACAGTGGTAACCTGTGACTCCCTCTCACCTGTCACTCTTCAGGTCTGCTGGCCATTCTTTTTAATCATAGTAAACCTTTTTCTTGTATTCGATGTTGACAATGACATCTTCTATACCTGCTTTATAGTCTCCAGAGTGTTATCTGCTTATCTGTCTGCCTCACCTTAGAAATCAGAACTTCCTGACTATTAATATTTACTTGAAGCCTTGGGAAAGCCCTTGAGTTTGCAAACCTGTGAGTGTACTTACTCCAAGGAGGAGACCAGAGCTGGCGAGAGCCAGACCAGCCCTGTCACTGAAGTGTTGGGATGTTTTCTGGACTCCCCCTGTCACTCCGAGTTACCATGTTCGCTCTTAGTGAATCTCAACGACAGTGGACTTGGGCACTGCTCCCAGCAAAGTGCCGGCCTCCCAAGACTGCGGTGTGCACCTGGAGTAAGGTGTCCATTGACCAACCAAAGCTCTTAGATCATTGCCCCCACCCCACCACAAATAATTGAGAGCAGACTACAGAATTAGTTAAGCATACTTCTTAAAGCCCATGTTACTTTATTACAAAAGGAATACATGTTTTTTGCAAAAACTTTGGAAACTGCAAGCATTTGGACATGATTAATTGATATAAAGCAGAGGTATCTATGTCTTAAGTGACAAAGAGTATCAAGAAGTTTTTTCCGGCTGGGCGCGGTGGCTCACGCCTATAATCCTAGCACTCTGGGAGGCTGAGGCGGGCGGATCGCTCAAGGTCAGGAGTTCTAAACCAGCCTGAGCAAGAGCGAGACCCGTCTCTAGTATAAATAGAAAGAAATTAATTGGCCAACTAATATATAGAGAAAAGAATTAGCTGGGCATGGTGGCGCATGCCTGTCATCCCAGCTACTCGGGAGGCTGAGGCAGGAGGATCGCTTGAGCCCAGGAGTTTGAGGTTGCTGTGAGCTAGGCTGTCGCCACGGCACTCACTCTAGCCTGTGCAACAAAGCAAGATTCTGTCTCAAAAAAAAAAAAGTTTTTTTCCTTTTCCTTCTTTCAAAACTGTATCTTACGGAGGAGTGGCAGATCTACATTACAAGGCTTAGGGGGCATGTCCTATTACAAAGAGAGGATTAAAGCTATGAGTTTGTATAACACTAGACATAAGACCTGGAAAACATCAGCTATTCCTTTTTTTTGAGACAGAATCTCACTCTGTTGCCTGGACCAGCGTGCCTTGGCATCAGCCTAGCTCACAGCAACCTCAAACTCCTGGGCTCAAGCCATCCTCCTGCCTCAGCCTCCCGAGTAGCTGGGACTATGGGCATGCGCCACCATGCCTGGCTAATTTTTTCTATGTATATTTTTAGTTGTCCGGCTAATTTCTTTCTATTTTTTAGTAGAGACGGGGTCTCACTTTTGCTCAGGCTGGTTTTGAACTCCTGACCTTAAGCAATCCTCCCGCATCAGCCTCTCAGAGTGCTAGGATTACAGGCGTGAGCCACCACTCCCAGCCCACTTATTCATTTTGAAGAATGGTTCACAGAGATGTTTCGAAATAGAAAGTCCTCCCAAGCCTCACTCCTAGTGCTACAGTTGCTGCAGAGCAGCTGCTGTTCTGGGTGTCCATGAGACTATTCAATTACCTATTTAGCTAACAAGCATTTATTGAGCACTTTCTATATGCAGTACCATAAGGTAGATCCCATGAAAAGAGAAAAATGAACAAACTGTGGTTCCTGACTTTATGGAATTTTTAAATAACAAAAGAAGACTTTGTTTGACATTTAGGTCATTTTCTACTAAAAATAATACTGTGATGAAATCCCTGTGGTTGAATTCTTTTGCACATCTCTGAATTGTTTTCTTAGGACACATTTTTACAAGGAATTTGCAAAGTGTCAGCTTGATGATCTTAGAACTTATGATGAAATAATCAGACAAATCGTGAGAGATAGTCAGAATTTAATGGGTTTTTAATTTATTGTCTATCGAGAGTTGGGTGGTTCTAAAACTTAAATGTTGAAGGAATGCAAGAGTTTAACTAAAAAAACATTTATTTTTTTTGTTTGTTTTGTTTTTGTTTTTTTTTTTTTTGAGACAGAGTCTCGCCTTGTTGCCCAGGCTAGAGTGAGTGCCGTGGCGTCAGCCTAGCTCACAGCAACCTCAAACTCCTGAGCTCAAGCGATCCTCCTGCCTCAGCCTCCCAAGTAGCTGGGATTATAGGCATGTGCCACCATGCCTGGCTAATGTTTTCTATATATATTAGTTGGCCAATTAATTTCTTTCTTTTTATAGTAGAGACGAGGTCTCACTCTTGCTCAGGCTGGTTTTGAACTCCTGACCTTGAGCAATCTACCCTCGTCAGCCTCCCAAAGTGCTAGGATTATAGGCATGAGCCACCGCGCCTGGCCTAAAAAACCAAATATCTCAAAAGCCAAAGAAATATAAAATGCGATCAAATGGGTATTGCATTTGAGTGGGTATTACAAATCTTACTGGGATTTGAAAATTAGGTAATAAAATGGCTAAAATGTAAGGTCTTTGACTAAGTGAGCACTTTTTGTTTCAAATGATTAAATCTCTCTTGGAAGCCATAAGTAGGGCTCAGTATGTCAGTATGCCCCTTTAGTGTCATAAACAAGGATCCAGTGTTGTCTCAGCCTATATCACCTGGTACCTAACAAAGCTTTAGCAAGCTGAAAACAATCCAAAAATGACATGGAGAGGTAACCCTCTAAACTGTGAAGGATGACATAATCACTTCCTTGATGACTAAGCGTCTTCCAACTCTATGAAGATTTAGTAAGTTTTCCATGGTATTTACATATTTTGTGTTAGGAAATCTATGTGTACTCAGAATTTTTGGTACTTTCGATGTTTATAATTTAGTATATTATAGTTAACAGATCAGTCAGCAGATACAATTGAAAAGATGTATGTAATGCTTAATGGATTTAGCCTTGTGATTTATATTGAAATCTTATTGAGTTGATATAAATATTCAAATAGTTAAGAGATCTTAAAGCTCATTATACTTAAAAGTTCATTTTATTAGATGTATGGTTTATTTGGTTCCAGGAAGGCTTGTTAGATCATACAATTATAGAGTTGAAAAGAAAATTAATGTTTTAAATTTTAAAATAGGCTGGGTGTGGTGGCTCATGCCTGTATAGCACTTTGGGAGGCTGAGGCAGGAGGATCGCCTGAGCCCAGGAGTTTGAGGCTACAGTGAACTATGTTCGCACCACTACACTCCACCCTGGGTGACAGAGTGAGACACTGTCTCAAAAAATAAATGATAACTAACTAAATAAACAAATTTGTAAGTAGAGTTTAAGATGTTCAAAGGAGTCCATTTATCTATAAATGAGATCAAACATTAATTGATGGCCCTTAAATATGATTGCTAATATTTACTGAACTTTGAATAATATTAGTAAGCTGAATTTAACACCTTATCAAAGAAATACTATTTAGAACTTGTAACTTTAACTTAAAAGTTCTGAATAATCTTTTCCACACACAAAATCCTCTTTCATAGACATCCCCCAAAATTCACTTTTAATACAGGATTAATAGAAATGCACAATTCTAGGCTTTTGACAACTTGTTTATGTTTGAAATTTTGAATTATCCATCCCTGACGAACCACGAACAGTTATCCCAATAATACATTTTAAATCTTTCTAATCTTTCTCTCTCTGTATTTTACTGAATTTTGAATAATCTAGGTCTAGAGCACACACTATGACAATATTTATAAGCTGATTGGCATAACAAGAGTTATAGGTGAAAAAACAAATTACTTAAAGATTCATAGATGAAAACAGATGGCTGTATAATTTTCTTCAGTGAAAATGTAAATGCATGATTCTGATACTCAGGGATTCAAAGGAAATTTACTGGTTGCAAAATTTCCGTATTATTGGGGGAGGGGAAGAATTGAGATGATTTTATGAAAGAACCACAAAACTAATTAAAGTTTTGTGAAATAGGCCCCATAGGAGAAGACTTAAAGATCTGGAGTTTTTAAACTGGAGAAAACCAAAGTAAAGTGTCTAAACAAAGTGAGTTGACTAAAGTTGGCCTATAAATACTGGTTGGAGTTCTTCCAATAACCCTTCTCTCCACCACATACACACTTTAAAGCAAATAAAGCTAATTTAAAAAATTCTTTAGCTGGCTGATTAAGTGCAGAATTTAAGGGTTTTTGAATATAGGAAGAGATATTCTATGTATTATATGCTCAACAAACATTTTCTTTCTATTAGAGAAAGTGCAAAGACACAATTCACTTAAATTACAGCAAGAAAATTATAGGTAGACATTAGAGAAAAAATTTAGATCTAAGATTACATTGTACGAATAATATACTGTATTATCTTTTTTTTTTTTCTGGGAAAAGAAACTAAAATGTACAGAAAACATTCTTTCTTGGTCAGTAGAAAGGAATGTAAAAAGTGCTGAGAAAATCACAGGGTGATGGCAGAGGGAAAGGAAGGGTGTGGGCTTAGTCAAATCCTAGCAAAAGGTTAAAGAGGTCAAATTCAGCCCATTTGTTATAAGTTTTCCTTCCTACTTCCTCTTCTCACCTGCAGATCCCAGGAAACTCACCTGGCAGAATTCTCACTTTCATAGTCCCTGCTCTGAACCCCACTGGTCTAACTCCAAACTATCTAACCAACTTCTCTCTATCCCTTAGAGTTTTGTTTTGGATTAAATAAAAATTGCTCATTGGGCTAAGTAGTACTTATTACGATGTTAATGGCTAACCCCCGTGGCTAATGTTATCTTTGTCCAAATATCACATTTGCTTTATCATCAGATTTCCTGAATATTGATAACTTTACTCAAAGAAATGACTTTAGCAAGCAGAACTCTCTAGAACTTTTTTAGGTCAGGGTGGGAGAGAGCGGATTTTTGAGGGATCTAAACACTCCATGTATATTCATTTATTCAACATGTAATTATGAAGCACTTCCTGTGTTAAAGACATCATTCTAGGCAGGATGACAACAGAGAGGAACAAGATGGGCAATGACCCTTTCTAATGACATTGCACTTTAGTGAGCTTTGGGGACTCACTATAAGTTCATACAGTGAGTATGTATAAGTTCATACAGTGATAAGCACTACAAAAAAAAAATGACAACAGGGTGATGAGACAGAGATGATTGGGCAGAGCTGGGGTGGGGTGGTGGTAGCTACTTTTTCTGGCGTGGGCAGTCTTGGAACTCCTCTCTGAGGAGGTGACACTTGAGCTAAGAACCTGAGTAATAAGGAGCTTGCTAGGTTAAGAGTTGGGGGCGGATAGTGTTCTAGGCAAATCTTTAAATAATGCATCTTTGCATACATTCAGTCGAAGAATACCAATAGTCCTTATGGAATTCTTATTGGTTTCTTGCCTTCTCTAGGGGTTCCAGAAAACTCTAGGAAATTCAGACTAAACTTTGACATCCTCCAGGATCTCTTTCTTCTTGGATTTCAGGCTTCTGCAGCAATTAGAACAGATAATACGCTGCTTATAGAAGGGTCTATCATTTATTCATTTTTTTCATTCGTTCTCTAACATTTATTCAACAAATATTTATTAAACATTTACTATGTGCCAGATAATACAGCAGTGAGCCAAACAGATAAAAATCCACGTCTATATGGAAGTTTGCATTTTAGTGGGAGAGAGATACAGTACAGAAAATACCTTATTTCAAGTCTAAGATGCACAATTTTTCACATTACAGCATCTTTGAAATTGTAATGTGATTTAGTACCATCTTACATTTGTAATTGGCAGCTGCTTTCCTTTTTCTTGTGATACAAAAATAATGTTATAGCTTAGATTTGATGAGTTGTTTTTTATAGATAATAAGAAAAATAAGTACAGATAATGATAAGTACAGATAAGCTTAGATAATGATAAGTGCAAAATAGAAAGTAAAGCAAGGAGGGGAGGAGAATAGAAAGTGCTGGTGGTTTGGGAGGTAAGGAGGAAGTTGCGATTTTAGGTGGGAAGGCCTCAGTGAGCAGGTGACATTTGTGCACAGACCTGAGGGTGGTTAAGGAGGAAGTCACGTGGGGAAAGCATTCCAAGTAGAGAACTGCAGCTACAAAGGGCCCGAGGCAGGAGCTTGCCAGGTGTGCTTAAAGAGCAGCAAGGAAAGCCATGTGACTGACTCAGAGTGAGCAGGAGGACAGCAATAAGAGATGAAGCCACAGAGGTAAGTAACAAAGTGCCAGATTCTGGTGGGCTTTATAGCTGATTTGCCAAAATATCAAGAACCCAACCGAGGACATGTTTTGGAGATGTTAAGGAGTCAATTTATCTGAGTCTTAAACTCAGGAGAAGTCCAAAGTGGAGATGTAAATTTAGGATACTTATACAGCCAGATTATGCATAAACCTGGGATGTATATAAAGAATTCTAAGGACTGAGCCCTGGGAAGAAGTCAGCATTTGATTGTGACCCACACAGGCCAATTTAGCCTCAAAGAGGACTGACTTACCAATTCTCCACCAGCAGCTGCACCCACAAGGCTTAAATTTTCCTTGATCCATCCCAATTATAATAATCTAAAAGGCCCTGTGGGAATACAGTCAATAATACTATGTGTTTATTACAGCGGGTGTTGTGACATGTGGTTATTCTTTGGGGAATGGTGTTTTGATCTATTTCATCTTCTCTAGATGTCTTCTAGTACTGATATATCTCAGTATGGAGCACAGTTTTCCTTTAGCTGCTTTCTAATCCAGATATTTTCCATTCCTTGACAGGTTACAAATAATGGTACCTATTTCCTTACCTCATTTCATGAGTGTTTAATACTTACTTCATAAGATTATTGTGATAATCAATTCAAATGAAATAAACTATTTAGAATAGCACCTAGGGGTATAGTATAAAAATTCATAAATGTTCATTTGTAATTTCTTTTACTTTTTTTAATAATCGTCTTTAGAGTACAGACTTTATTTCTTTTTCTAAATATAGTCTTGAAGAATTTTAAAAAACCTATTAGACCAGAGTATAAAGGTATATTACAGAAAATCACCCAATGGTACCTGCAATTATAAAAGAATATTCAAAGATAGTCTAAGATTATGTTGGAGTCATATAAAAAGATTTAAATGCAAAATATCCTCAATTTAAATGCAAAATATCCTCCTTCTTTGTAATGTATATGGAACTACTATACTGCTTCATGTCATTGCAACGGGTTTTATAGATAGCTTAGATTTTATCAATAATACTATTAGCTATTTATGTTAATTTTGCAGATTGGGAATAAAAATCTAGGTGTCTTAATAGTGTCTATGTGCTTCCTTAACAATTATATTTTAAGGACTTCATCTGTAGTGGTTAGTGTACTAGCCACTGGAAATCCAGATGGTGCTGAATAAGACACCATCTGTGCCTTCAAAAATCCTAAAATCTTCCATAACTTATTGGAGATTTAATTTATTGGGGGTCTAATTCTGGTGTTATAATTCCACTTTAGGTGTAGCAGATGATTTCAAACATAGCTTTGAAATTGAATACCTCATTAGCATCAGTAAAGCTTCCTTTTTCCTTTCTACAACCAGAAATGTGAATGTGAATACCTGATCCTAATCAAAGCGTGGCCAGCCACAATAAGAACAGGTATGACAGTCATTTTGTAAGTCAAACCTGAATCACAGTTTCAATGAGTAAATTATCTCTCTACAGATCTTTTTGTAAAGGTGTGAGAATATAAATGTTTTGGCTAAAGAACACCAACCCTATTTTCCTGCAGGGAAATCAAATCTCATAAAAGCATTTTTTTGTTTGTTATTTTATTTTTTGGGGGGAGACAGATTCTCACCCTGTTGCCTGGGCTAGAGTGTGGTGGTGTCATCATAGCTCACTACAACCTCCAACTCCTGGGCTCAAGTGATCCTCCTGCCTCAGCCTCCTGAGTAGCTGGGACTACCAGTGCACGCTACCACACCTGGCTAATTTTTTAATTTTTTGTGGAGATGGGGTCTCACTCTTGCTCAGGTTGGTCTTGAACTCTTGGCCTCAAGCAATCTTCCTGCCTCAGCCTCCAAAGTGCCAGGATTACAGGCGTGAGCCTTTAGACCCAGCACCATAGAAGCATTTTGATTTTCTTCTGGTATATTTATATTCAGTGGCTCCTGAAAGCAAAATCTCCAACCGGACATACTTCCTGTGTGTGATAGCCTCTTAAACCATTTCACAGTAGTTATTTTTCTCTTGAGTTTCAAGGTAGATCACCAGCTTCCCTCAACACTTATTGAGTACTTACATATCTGGGTTCTCAGGGTGAGAAATTTGATAATGTTCACCTTGCAGTCTTATCCCTTTCCTTCTGGACCTTGTGAATTCTGTTCGATCCATTTTCAACCACAGAAGACCCTCTGATCTTTGTTCATGGAAGTTTACCAACTGATTCTCACAAGTCAAAAGAAAACCCATAATTAAAATTCAGCAATACCCTGGACCACTTAGAAATTATCAATGCTTGGTGGAAAGCAGTCGCCTCCAAAATCCCTTGGTTATTCATGAATAAGTAACCTCAGAAAACATCCTTGAAAAGGCTGACAGTTTAGAGTTTTGAAAACATTAATTAATTCAATAAGGTTGAATTAGGTGCAAAATTTTAGAGGAAGATATTCGTGTTTTTAAAAAATTATTTTGCTTTTTTAATTAGAAATATAACTTTCATTTTTTTTTTTTTTTTGAGACAGAGTCTCGCCTTGTTGCCCAGATTAGAGTGAGTGCCATGGCGTCAGCCTAGCTCACAGCAACCTCAAACTCCTGGGCTCAAGCGATCCTGCTGCCTCAGCCTCCCAAGTAGCTGGGACTACAGGCATGCGCCACCATGTCCGGCTAATTTTTTCTATATATATTAGTTGGCCAATTAATTTCTTTCTATTAATAGTAGAGACGGGGTCTTGCTCTGGCTCAGGCTGGTTTCAAACTCCTGACCTCGAGCAATCCGCCCGCCTCGGCCTTCCAGAGAGCTAGGATTACAGGCGTGAGCCACCGTGCCCGGCCTAACTTCCATTTTAATGGAAAATAATTCTTCACATATTTGCCTATAATAAAGCAGTCTTTATTTTCAAGCTAAACTTATAGTGCAAATAATAATTCATTGTTCATATTTCCCCAAGGAAAATACTACTTTAACATTCAAATTCATGTCCTCTTGTTGCATCTTTGTAGATCAATGTCTTTAGCACTCATGCTGGTGTGTAGGTATTCGTGAAATACTTATACTGATTGGCATTTTCAAGTGACGTTGAGATTTGGAGAAAAGAATACATACTTAAAATTTTGTTGATAACAATAAATCCCCTGCTAATTAGGTCAATTAATAAAGGAAGGCCCTAGGTCCCTGAACTCAATAAATGAGCAGTATTGTATGTACTTCTTTATATCTTCTCTCTGATTGACTTAGTTCCTAGAGACCAGGGACCATGTCATACTCTTCTTTATGGTCAAAGCATTAAGTGTGCATAGACCTGACAGAGAGTGGATGGTCAATGAGTAATTCTCGAATGGACTCTCAAACAGTCTGTAGAAGCAATTATAGGATGGACAAGTGAGAATAGGAATGAAGATTAAAAACGAACTGATAACCCTGGTCCTATATTTCTTTAAGACATTGATATGGGTAGAGATTCATGCAGACCTCCAGGGCAGTAACACATTTTATAAGCAAACTGGTCTGAGAGTAGATTTTTTTTTTTTTTTGCCTGTTTTTTTCTCAGTTGTTGTTATTTCTAGTATCTGCAATTAAATAAACTGAACTGCCACATCTAACGATTTTCCGTGCTTATTGTCTGTTTAAAGCCAAATATAGCAAGATTCCCAGAATACTGAATTCCTATAATGGCTTAATTTCTTTCCTCTGAACAGCTGCGTGTCTGTGTATGCATGAGAGAGAAAGAGAGAGAGAAAAAGAGAGAGGGAGAGTGTGTATGCTTTTTTACATCATTACTTATCTATTTAAAGGAGAAAACGTCTGAGAAAAATCACAGGAAGACTGAATTTAGCCTGCTCTGGCAAGCTAAAAATATGAAATCAAAAATGAACCAGTTTTGGTAAACCATCTCTTACCTCAATCTCCAAATACTAAATCCATCTGCAAAATTTTTAGATTTTAACTTAAAAGATGTCTTTCCCTAAGAAATATATACTATGAAAAGGAAGTGTAATGAAGTCATATAAAGCCTTTTTGCATTTACACGGCTTCCAGGGACCACATTAATGCATATGGGCTAACATCATTCAGAATGTCTCTCTGTAAAATGCTGGACTCATTCTATCCTCTCTGCCCAAAGGACAATCCTGGGTGTAGAAGGAGAAAAATATTGTTCAAACATCTCCTTTCCCAGCTGTCTTCTTTTTGTTAATCAATTAAAGTCTGTAACAACTTATCGAGTGCTTACTAAGTATCCCCTGCACTAGGTGATACAAAGATGAATAAGACTAGGTTGTTCTTAGCGAGCAAGAGAGGAGTCACTGCGACATGTATCAGAAGCACACTGGGAAAGCCATGTCACCTGCCTAGAGAAGCTAGGGAGGCTTCATAGAAGTGTTTTATCAGCTAGATCTGGGAGGTGGAATGGGTTTGTGGGGGAAAGTAGGGAAGAGGAGTACTCTGGTCTCAATGTCTGTGCTCCCCTACCACTAAATTCCTATGTTGAAATTCTAACCCCCAAAGTGATGGTATCAAGAGGAGGGGCTTTGGGGAGCTGATTAGGTCACGAGGGTGGAGCCCTCATGAATGGGATTTGTGCCCTTATAAAAGAGGCCTACGGGAGCTGCCTTGCCCCTTCCACAGGACAAGGGCACAGCAAGAAGGCACCATCAGAGACCAGGAAACCAGCCCTTACCAGACACTGAATCTGCTAGCACCTTGTTCTCTGACTTCCCAGCCTCCAGAACTGCAAGAGATAAATGGTTGTTGTTTATAAGCCACCCAGTCCGTGGTATTTTGTTACAGCAGCCTGAACTAAGGCAGTGAGAGTTGGAAGGAAGGCCCTTCATTTTAAGCAGGGTGGAACCACCAAAATAAAGGCATGAAATAGCAAAAGGGCCTTCTATGTTTGGGAAGTGGGGAAGCATTTAGAAAGGGCAGAGAAGAGTAGGTAAATAGCACCTGGATTGTGAAAGGCCCTACCAAGGAATGTGGGCTTATTCTTTATTTTTTATTTATTTCTTTATTTTTTTGAGACAAAGTCTCACTCTGTTGCCTGGGCTAGAGTGCCGTGGCGTCAGCCTAGCTCACAGTAACCTCAAACTCCTGGGCTCAAGCGATCCTTCTGCCTCAGCCTCCCAAGTAGCTGGGACTACAGGCATGTGCCACCATGCCCGGCTAATTTTTTCTCTCTATATATTTTTAGTTGGCCAATTAATTTCTTTCTATTTTTAGTAGAGACGGGGTCTCGCTCTTGCTCAGGCTGGTTTCAAACTCCTGACCTTGAGCTATCCTCCCGCCTCGGCCTCCCAGAGTTCTAGGATTACAGGCGTGAGCCACCATGCCTGGCCTATTCTTTAAACTTGAGATGCCTGGTTCTCAAACTGCTGTGCATGTACTCACTCAGAGGCATTTGACCCTTTAGGATAAACATAGTGCAGCTTCCTAGAGGAGCAATTTACTGTGGAATTGGGGACAAAATATCATTTCTATATAAAAATAAATGTGTATATGTTATTGAGAGTAACATTTTAAGTTTGATACAATTGCTTAGGGCTTTGCCCTAAACTCTCAGAGATTTCCTCTCCCTCAATCTCTTCTGCCATTAGGCATCCTTTGGTAAAACCTGGGAAGTACTGGGAAGTCATTCCCTAGCTGGTGCAGAGCCTGGGTGTGGTCACCCAGTCCTAACCAAGAGACAAGCACCTTCAGGCTGACTTACTGTCTCCTTCCAGAAGAGAAACCACCTTGTCAGTGTTAGGTACATCCCATCCTTCCTTTCTTCTTAGGTTGTCATTTGAATAGGTGTTTTTAAGAGAAAGGATAATAATTAGAACAGCCTTTATTATGACTACTATGTGGGCCAGACGTGGTGGCTCATGCCTGTAATCCTAGCACTCTGGGAGGCCAAGGCGGGCAGATCGCTCGAGGTCAGGAGTTCAAAACCAGCCTGAGCAACAGCAAGACCCAGTCTTTACTAAAAATAGAGAGAAATTAATTGGCCAACTAAAAATATATAGAAACAATTAGCCAGGCATGGTGGCACATGCCTGTAGTCCCCGCTACTTGGGAGGCTGAGGCAGGAGGGTCACTTGAGCCTAGGAGTTTGAGGTTGCTGTGAGCTAGGCTGATGCCATGGCACTCTAGCCGGGGCAACAGAGCAAGACTCTGTCTCAAAAAAAAAAAAAAAAAGACGACTATGTGCCATGTACTTCATAGACATTATGACATTGAAACCCCACTCCCCTGACAGATAAATTTTATCTTCATTTTGCATATGAGAAAACTGAGACATAAGGTCACATGGTTTGAAATGGTGGGGTCAGAATTTGAAGTCAGGGATATCTGACCCCAAAACCAACTTTCTAAGTTCCTACCTTTATGGAATTCTGTTTGGAGAAACAACAACAACAAATCAATCAGACTTAGCAGACCATTTCTGGGGTCATATGGGTCCTGAGCATACTTGTATTAAATACATGGTATCCTCCAAATCTACAGAGTCAAAGCTACAAGCCTGGCCACCATGTACTTGCAGAATTTCCACCTGTTCGCCAACCCGCTTTCAAAGTACGGGACCCCAAATCCGCACTGGGCCTGGGGTTGTAAAATCCACACGCCAGGCCGGGCGCGGTGGCTCAAGCCTGTAATCCTAGCTCTCTGGGAGGCCGAGGTGGGCGGATCATTTGAGCTCAGGAGTTCGAGACCAGCCTGAGCAAGAGCGAGACCCCATCTCTACTATAAATAGAAAGAAATTAATTGGCCAACTAATATATATAGAAAAAAAAAAAAATTAGCCGGGCATGGTGGCACATGCCTGTAGTCCCAGCTACTTGGGAGGCTGAGGCAGCAGGATTGCTTGAGCCCAGGAGTTTGAGGTTGCTGTGAGCTAGGCTGACGCCATGGCACTCACTCTAGCCTGGGCAATAAAGTGAGACTCTGTCTCAAAAAAAAAAATAAA
>VSMD01096056.1:0-22370 GCA_008750895.1 Mirza zaza | reverse complement strand
TCGGCCTCCCAGAGTGCTAGGATTACAGGTGTGAGCCACTGTGCCCAGCCTCATATTGTATATTTTAGAAATACCTACCTTTATTTTATTTATTTATTTTTTTTGAGACAGAGTCTTGCTTTGTTGCCCAGGCTAGAGTGAGTGCCATGGCGTCAGCCTAGCTCACAGTAACCTCAAACTCCTGGGCTCAAGCAATCCTGCTGCCTCAGCCTCCTGAGTAGCTGGGACTACAGGCATGCGCCATCATGCCCAGCTAATTTTTTCTATATATACTAGTTGGCCAATTAATTTCTTTCTATTTATAGTAGAGATGGGGTCTCGCTCTTGCTCAGGCTGGTTTTGAACTCCTGACCTCGAGCAATCCACCTGCCTTGGCCTCCCAGAGTGCTAGGATTACAGGCGTGAGCCCCCGCGCCCGGCCAGAAATACCTACCTTTAAAGATTAGAGTGGCCATGGGAACTGAGACCAGTGTGGGGAATAAGAGAATTTAGATCTATTTCATGTGCCCCTCTGGGCATTGCCTCAAACTGAGTGAAATAGCAGGAAGGATCTCCTGTGCTTTTTCATGTATTTTTCTCATTTTCTTTTCTTTGCCAAGCATTTGTAGTTGAATTTGCATAAGGTAAAGGAGCATGTGGTGCACTCTTTAAGACTTTGTGTGTGTGTGTGTGTGTGTGTATTTGTTTCTGAATCTTGCCTTCTGGAGCTGACACAGTCTTAGAAAATGTTCTTCTCTAAGTTCTTAGAGGAAGAGGTCACTGCAGGATGAGAAAACACCCTAAAAAGTGTCAATTATGGGAGCAAAAAGAAGCAGTCATGCAAATATTTGTCATAATACTTCTCGCCCACCCACTTTGTAAGTGTTCTAGTAAGTGTCAGGAGTCAGCAGCTCTTTTCTATAAAGAATCAGATAGTAAATATATTAAGCTTTTCTGGCCACATATGGTTTCTGTTGCATATTCTTTGTTTGATTTTATAATCTTTAAAAATATAAAAACCATTCTTAGCTCATGGACTATACAAAAATAAGCCACAGGCAGAATGTGGCCGGAAGGTTATGGTTTGCTATGTTCTAGGTCCTGGGAATGTAGCAGTGAATGAAACAAAGAAAAACATCTGCCTTCTCAGAGCTTAACATTTCAGTAGGGGAGAGAAATACAATAAACAGGATCAATAAGTAAATTAAATAATGCAGCCAAAGATGTAAGTTTTAAAAAGAAAAATAAAGCGGTATTGGCTGGGCGCTTTGGCTCACGCCTTTAATCCTAGCACTCTGGGAGCCGAGGCGGGAGGATCACTCGAGGTCAGGAGTTCAAGACCAGCCTGAGCAAGAGCGAGACCCCATCTCTACTAAAAATAGAAAAAAAAAAAATTAGCCAGGCATGGTGGCGCATGCCTGTAGTCCCAGCTACTCGGGAGGCTGAGGCAGGAGGATTGTTTGAGCCCAGGAGTTTGAGGTTGCTGTGAGCTGGGCTGATGCCACAGCACTCTAGCCCGGGCAACAGTGCAAGACTCCATCTCAAATAAAATAAAATAAAATGAAGCAGTATTCAATAGGAAGATCAGGGAAGGTCACATCTGAGCAGAGACTTGTTGGAGACAAGGAAGCGATGGGGACGTGACCATTCCAGGCAGACCAGTCCAGGCCCTGAGCCAAGGATGTGCTTGGGACGTTGGAGAGAAGCTAGGATGCCAGTGTGGTTGGAGAGGAATAAGTGAGTGGGGAACAGCAGGAGATGAGGTCAGAGAGACACTGGGATTCCGCATGAGTTAGGGACTTTGAGGCCATAGCGGGGACTTTGGCTTTTCCTCTGAGTAAGATGAGCAGTCACTGGAAGTTTTCAGCAGAGGGGTGACGATCTGATCTATGTGTCTAAAAGGATTCTTCTGGCTTCGGGGTTCACATGAGACCGTAGAGGGAGTAAGGGTGGAAGCAACGAGGCCGGTTAGGAGGCTACTTGAAAATCCAGGTGGGAGGCAACAGTAGTTTGAACCAGCGTGGAAATCCATGAACAGGACCGGAGATAGGCCCATGTCCGTGTGAATGGAGATTGAAGAAACGTTTTGCATCCAAAATTGAACCTGAGGTCTTGACATGAGGCATGCATGGGTCACGTGGTTGCCATGGAGCTGCTGTTCCAGTGAGAGCTGTGGCCGACCCAGCTTGCCCAGAAGGCGGCTGTGGCCCGCCTGGTATTCAGTTCTCCCTTCTTTCATCTCACATGCACTGGGCGCCTACTCTGTGCTGGGAGTCAGAGATGCAGCAGCAAATCAAACACGGTCCTTTCCTTGCGGTATGTAGGGGAAATTGACAAAGAAACAAGTCACTGCAATTCACTCGGTTAAATGCTGTAGTAGAGATTTATAGGCAGCTTAGGGGTGGTCAGGAGGTGCTGTGTGAGCTTGCTCTAGAAGAGCAACTTCCCAATTTTCTTTGGCTGTACAACCCTTTATTCCCATTGAAGTCTCACCTAGATCAACATCTCTAACTGGTTGAAGGGTGGTTGCCATGTGATTGTAATGGAGGGCAGGAAGCCCAGAGTCACCCGTCACAAAACCTCCCCCTCTTAGCCCATGGGTTCTGGGATACCCTCCAAGCTGCCCAGAAATACAGTGTGAAGACCACTGGTTCAGAGGATGACGGGGGAAGCAAGGGTGGAGTGGGGGGTGGTTCAGAGGAGACCGCCGAAGGCTTGGAACAGCTGTCTGGGAGATGTGAGGAGGGCTTTTGCTTAATCGGCAGGGCAGTGACTAAACCAGTAGGGTGGGGAGACCTGAGGCTATGGTTTGGGAAGAGACTCTCACATCCCCCTTTTCTGGACACAGGAAACAGGTGTTCCGGCAAGAGCTGGGGGCCCGGCCAGATGCCACCAAAGTGCTCATCATCATCACTGATGGGGAGGCCACTGACAGTGGCAACATTGACGCAGCCAAAGACATCATCCGCTACGTCATTGGGGTATGGGCCCCAGACCCCAGCCGCTCCTTATGCCTCGTCTTCCCTCTCCTATTCCTGAACCCCAGTCCCCTTCCTCTAGGGGGCCAGACTCTTGTGAAGATAATCGAAAAATGCTCTGAGATTTGGGGGATGCCAGCTCTTTACTCTCTACTCCCTCACAGATTGGGAAGCATTTTAAGACCAAGGAAAGTCAGGAGACACTCCACAAATTTGCCTCCAAACCCATAGAAGAGTTTGTAAAGATTCTGGATACATTTGAGAAGCTTAAAGATCTATTCACTGAGCTACAGAAGAAGATCTATGTCATTGAGGGTGAGTGACAGACCCTGGGAGAGAGTTCGGGAGGCCTTATGTAGAATTTCACCCGGGACATCAGATTAGAGACACGCTGAATAATAATAACAAGCATTTACTGAGTAAGTGCTAAACAAAAACCTCTAGTAGGAATTTAGGAGCAGCCTCTGATATTTCTTCTGAAATTCCATCTTCCTCTTGGAGCTCAGCTTGATCCCGGGTGGGGCCCAGGACTGACCCGTGTCTTTCTGGTGTCATCCAAGCCCTGCAGATTGACAGTAATTCCTTTCTCTTCTTGTTCGCCTCTTTCATTTTCACTTCTCCTAGGCTCCACATTTCTTAAGATGGGCAGGCTGGCTGGGGCCACAAGCCCTCTTTCTTGGCCTAGAATAAGAGGAAGTTTTTACTGTGATCACCAGAAGACTGGCTATGGGAGGGCATTTCCCCAAAGAAGCTTAGTCTGCTGAAAGATTCGTGATTTCCACAAGGAAGTCCCCTTTGCTAGGACACAGCCTTGGCGTCCGGTTCAGTAGAAGAAACACTGTGGCACAAATGATCGAACCAGGTGGACCTGCTCAAGAATCCACTCTGCCTCTTACTTGCTGCGTGACCTCAGCCAGGTCACTTCCCTCTCTGAGGCTTATTGTCCTCTGAAATGGGATAATAACACCACTTTGACAGGGATGTGTAAGATTCAACTGAGTTTGCTGTAACAAAATGCTAAAAACTAGGTGACTTAAAGCAACAGAAATTTATTGTCTCAACATCTGGAGATTAGAAGTCTTTAGCTGTCACTTTCTGTGTATAAATTCGAGCTGTTGCCCCAAGCCTGGGTTAGGTGCTCTTTCCTGTGTGCTACTGTCACTACCGTATGCTCCCTGTCACAGACCTGTATACATTGTATTCTATTATCCGTTCAGTAAGTTCAGTATCCGTGCCCCACACTAAGCCATGAGGTCTGCCATGGCGAGCCCTGGCACCAGCTACTTGGCTACTCTACATATTTATTCGATGAGTGAACCAATCATCATAATATTTTGCTATGTGTCTTGAAAACATACATGTAACAGGCACTTTCCATTATTTCATTCGTTTCTCTCAGCATGCTTTTTATTTTTTTTATATTTTATTTTTTTGAGACAAAATCTCACTCTGTCGCCTGCACTAGAGTGCCATGGCGTCTGCCTAGCTCACAGCAACCTCAAACTCCTGGGCTCAAGCAATCCTTCTGCTTCAGCCTCCCGAGTAGCTGGGACTACAGGCATGCGCCACCATGCCCGGCTAATTTTTTCTATATATTTTTAGTTGTCCAGCTAATTTCTTTCTATTTTTAGTAGAGATGGGGTCTCGCTCTTGCTCAGGCTGGTTTCAAACTCCTGACCTTGAGCGATCGGCCCACTTTGGCCTCCCAGAGTGCTAGGATTATAGGCGTGAGCCACCGCGCCTGGCCTGGTGATATTATTTTCATTTTATTGATTGACTGTGAATCAGACACTCAGGGATACCGCGAAGATGGAGCTCATGTTCAAGATAAATAAGGAGAGACAGCCAACAAGTAAACAAACATGATAATTAAAGACAATTAAATTCACTCTGAAGTGACTTTTGAGCTGAGACATGAAAGACAAGAGTGAGCCAGCCATGGGAGGAATGTGGAATGTGGGCAGAGAACATTCCAGTCCGAGAGAAGCGCGAGTGCAGAAGCCGGGCTAGGGGAACGGGCTTAGCATGTTGGGGGAACAGAAGAAAAGGTCAGAGTGACCAGAGTGTGGTCTGAGGAGAGAGAACATTGGCCAGGAGGTTGGGCCTTCCAGGCCCTTGAGAGGAATTTGAATTTTAGTGCGAAGAGCAATGGCAAGACAGGAAGGCTTTTGAGGAAGGGGAAAGCTACAGTCTGATGCGTGGTTTTTAGAAAGACTTGCTCTGTGGAAACAAAGCTGGGAAGAAAGGAGCCAGAGACCACATTAGAGAGCTTTTGCACTGGTCGGGCCAGAGATGAGATGGCTTTATCTTCGAGGTGGCAGAACTAGTCATTCGGGGAAGCAGACAGTGTATTTTGAAGGTAGACTCATGACTGGGTGATAGATGTGTTAGAGATAGGACAGGGAGAGGGAGGACTCCAGAGGGTTCTGGTTCCTAGTGTGGCTCCTTAGCAGGGTGGGGTACCAGTCACTGAAGCGGGAGGCCCGAATAGGAGCAGAAACCAAGAGCTGCATCTTGGGCTTGCCGAGGGGCGGTGACTGGAGGTCCAAGTCCAGAAAGCCGACTTAGAGCATTAAGCCCCTTCCCGGTCTGTCTGACTCTCACGTGCAGAGACAGATGCTGCTCTTCCTCCTCTGCCCTTCCATGAGGGTCACTGTTTTTACTGCTTCTTCAGTCTTGTCTGTTCTCCTCCGCTTTGTCCCCCAGGCACAAGCAAACAGGATCTGACCTCTTTCAACATGGAGCTGTCCTCCAGTGGGATCAGCGCTGACCTCAGCAGGGTGCGTGGTGGGCCTAAAGCCACGGGCAGTGGGGTGGCACGGGGACACAGCTGGCTCCTGGAAGGCAGCCAACCCCACTCATCTTCTTCCCTGGGCAGGGCCATGCAGTCGTGGGGGCAGTTGGAGCCAAGGACTGGGCTGGGGGCTTCCTAGACCTGAAGTCAGACCTGCAGAGTGACACATTTGTTGGGAACCAACCATTGACACCAGAAGTGAGAGCGGGATATTTGGGTGAGTACTTCTCTTTTCTGCCGGGTTTCTTCTGGTTTCAGGGGCCAAGGGTCTCTCAGTCTGGCTTTCAAAATAATAATGAAAGCAATTAAGCTACCAGCATGAACAAACTGAGAGTTCAAGTCTGGTTCTAACGTTCTTAATTTTTCTCTTAATAGCCCCTCATCTGTATATTAATCATGTTGTTTATTTTCTGTATCTTCTGATGCTTTGACGTCTTAGGGACTTGCTAATCCTGGAGAGACTGCCCCTCCCAGAGCTAGCTAATTCCTAGAGATAGTGAACAACTTGCCTGTGAATACCCCTTTTATATGCAAACCCCCAATCATGAGCCTGTGTCTCCAATTACCTCCTTTATCCAACTCTTACACACCAAGTTATTATTTCCTCTGCCCTAAATCAGCCCAGGGCCAGGTACCAGCCAACTAGAGACCAACACTATAGCCCAGAGCCTGCCAAAATTATTCAAACTGTGCAATCCTAGACTTTTTTACCCTACCTCGCCATCCTTCCCACGGAAACCATAGCAAGAGCTCTGGCTGTACTCTTCCCTCGCTCTTGCCTCTCGCTGACCTGGAGCTTCCTCATCTGGCCTACATGGCCTGCAGTGGCTCCCGCTTCTGGGGAGCTGTGAGTAATAAATTTATTTCAATGACAGTGCCCTCTCTCCGTGTCATCATTCAGTCATACCTATAAATTAAATCCAAGATACATTTTGGGACAATCTGCTTCATTAGTAGAAAGACTACTTGAGGCTTCCTCCTCTCAAATTGCCTGAGAACTCTAGGGTTTTATTCAGTCTCGAGAGTTCTTTTGATGCCAAGCATAGAGGAAATGAGGTTAGTCCATCTACAATTGCTATTGCTTCTCTCTGCCTCATGGTGTCGCTGTTGAATCTCTTCCTGCATAGTTCTGTGGATGTTTGTTCACTCAGGCTGCAGTGGGGCCTCACCCTTGTGCTCTGAGGTTATAGCTTTTAGTTCACATTCATACAATGAGCCTGCCCGGAGGTATGAGCTGGCTCCCAGAGCTCTGGGCTGGGACTGCTTCCAGATTCCACCTTTCATGGATCCAGAGCCACCATCTTTCTACCCTGCCTTATCTGTGACTACAGTATGGGAGCGGGTCACTCTTCTGTTAAACTCTCAGAACACAAAATGTTCTTATTAATTTTTCCCTCTGGAAAATTGGTGCTATTCATCTTGCATCTACCCTTCTAAGGGAGTCTACTGTAGTAATTGTCTTCTCTCTTTTTTTCTGTTTTTCTTCTTTCTTTTTTAAAAGACAGGGTCTCACACTGCCACCCAGGCAGGAGTGCAGTAACATGACCATAGCTCACTGTAACCTCCAATTCCTAAGTTCAAGTGATCCTCCTCCTCAGCCTCTGAGTAGTTGGGACTATAGGCATGCACTACCACAACTGGCTAATTTTAAAAATTTTTTTAGAGATAGGGTCTTGCTATGTTGCCCAGGATGGTATCAAATTCCAGGGCTCAGGCCAGGTGTGGTGGTTCACATCTGTAATCCTAGCACTCTGGGAGGCCAAGGCAGGAGAATTGCTTGAGGTCAGGAGTTCAAGACCAGCCTGAGCAAGATCGAGACCCCATCTCTACTAAAAATAGAAAAAATTAGCTGGATGCGGTGGTTCATGCCTATAATCCCTGCTATTTGGGAGGCTGAGGCAGGAGGGTCGCTTGAGCCCAGGAGTTTGAGGTTGCAGTGAGCTAGGCTGATGTCACGGCATTCTAGTCCAGGTGACAGAGTGAGACTCTGTCTAAAAAAAAAAAAAAAAAGAATTCCTGGGCTCAAGCAATCCTCCCATCTCAGCCTCCCGAGTTGCTGGGTTTATGGGTATGAGCCACTGTGCCTGGCTCTACTCTTTATATACATATATATACTGAGACAGAGTCTCACTCTGTTGCCTGGGCTAGAGTGCCGTGGCATCAGCCTAGCTCACTGCAACCTCAAACTCCTGGACTCAAGCAATCCTCTTGCCTCAGCCTCCCAAGTAGCTGGGACTACACACATGCGCCACCATGGCCGGCTAAATTTTTCTCTATATATATTTTTTAGTTAGCCAATTAATTTCTTTCTATTTTTCAGTAAAGACCAGGTCTCACTCTTGCTCAGGCTGGTCTCAAACTCCTGACCTTGAGTGATCCTCCCACCTTGGCCTCCCAGAGAGCTAGGATTACAGGCATGAGCCACCGAGCCTGGCCTTTTTTTGATAATTCCTTACTGAGCAATTATGTGCCAGGCACTGTTCCAAACACTTAACATGTATTAACATCTTTTATATCATTTTATCCTCACAACAACCTGATGAGAAGGTATTTTTGTCATCTCTATTTTACAAATGAAAGAATTGGGCCAAGGAGAGCTTAAATAATTTGACCAGGGTCATGGAACTAGTAACAGAGCCTAGGTAGTCTAGCCCCAAAGTCTGTTCTGTAAACCACTACGTTTTTACTTTAGTATGGACACTACTGCCTTCAGGGTGATTTTCTGTTCTTTGGTATACTGGAAAAAAGGTGTACTTTGCTCATTGAAGAAGAGAAAATAACTCTAAAGTTTAATCTCTAGTTAGGCCCCCACCCCACTATATACACATACATACTATATACATATGTGTGGATATATATGTACAGAGAGAGATAAATATAATCTTAGATGTCTACTATGCTGCTCTCCTTTAGACTTTAGTTTAGCCATTGCTGGCATAGTGCTAAGCATTTTATATCCATGGACTTATTTCATCTTTAAAACCACCCCACGAGGCCGGGCGCGGTGGCTCAAGCCTGTAATCCTAGCTCTCTGGGAGGCCGAGGTGGGCGGATCCTTTGAGCTCAGGAGTTCGAGACCAGCCTGAGCAAGAGCGAGACCCCATCTCTACTATAAATAGAAAGAAATTAATTGGCCAACTAATATATAGAGAAAAAATTAGCCGGGCATGGTGGCACATGCCTGTAGTCCCAGCTACTTGGGAGGCTGAGGCAGCAGGATTGCTTGAGCCCAGGAGTTTGAGGTTGCTGTGAGCTAGGCTGACGCCACGGCACTCACTCTAGCCTGGGCAATAAAAGTGAGACTCTGTCTGAAAAAAAAAAAAAAAAAAAAAAACCACCCCACGAGGTTGGTACTGTTCCCATTTTCTAGATGAGAAAACTGAGGCTCAGAGACACAAAGTGAATTATCAAGATTACGCAACTGGGGGATGTAGCAGCCTTGGGCCAAATGGCACTGTTTGCACTGCTCAGAGCGATGACTGCTTTTCTCAGGTCTTCTGGCTGTTTCAATGTGTCGTTGTTAGTAACCCAGCTTTGCGGGCCCTCTGCCCCTTTCCCTCTGTGTGTCACCTTCTTCCAGCATCTTTTATGTTTCTAACTCCAGTCCTCTCACTCTGTCCCCTCAGGTTACACGGTGACCTGGCTGCCCTCCCAGGGGAACACCCGACTGCTGGCAGCAGGAGCCCCCCGATATCAGCACGTGGGCCGAGTGCTGCTGTTCCAAGAGCCAGATGACAGTGGACAGTGGCGCCAGGTCCAGAAAATAGACGGGATCCAGGTGCGCACTGCCCGTGGGGTATCTGCAGACCAGGGGCTGGCGTGACGTGCGGCACGCTCCCTGCTGTCCTTTGAGCCCTCATCCACTGACCCTGTGCCAGGCCCTGTGCCAGGCCCTGTGACAAACACTATCACATTTGTCCCTCACGGCACCCTCTGAGGTAAGCCTTGGCATCTCCACTGTCCAGTTTCAGAAACTGAGCCTCAAAGAGCCCACCTTGTCTTCATTCATGCAGGCTCTGAGGCTGGATCCAGGTTTGAACCTGCACCCGAGGCAGTGGAATAAGATGGACATGGTGCAGCTAAAGGGCAGGGAGGCTCCTGCCTGCCCCTGTGTCCCCACAGGCTCCTTCTCAGACACCTGCCTTTCCCCACAGGTTGGCTCTTATTTCGGTGGGGAGCTGTGTGGTGTGGACGTGGACCAAGATGGGGAGGTGGAGCTGCTGCTGGTTGGAGCCCCGCTCTTCTATGGGGAGCAGCGAGGAGGCCGGGTATTCGTCTACCAGAGAAGACAGGTGGGCTCTGGGACATGGATCTGAGGGCTAAAGGGCTTTCCCTGTCTGATCCTGGGCTAATTAAACTCTTAGAACAACACAGACTGACAGATAATAACTACTCCTCAGTGAAGAAGGCTGTGTGGGAGGGGGCGGAGGGGAGCTACCAGCTTTTTATGGACATGACTTCATTTGATCTCACGACCACCTCCTGAGATCCTACAAGCTGTACTTTATAAAGGGGAACACCGAGGCTCAGCGGGGCGGGGTATTAATAACTTCCCAAAGCCACAGGGCACGTGGACAGGAAGAGGTGGAGCTGGCACTTGAACCCAGTTAGTTTGCAGCACCATTCCAAGTCTGTGAGGACCATATCTTACATTTCTTTCTTTCTTTCTTTTTTTCTTTTTTAAGAGACAGAGTCTCACTCTGTCGCCCAAGCAGGAATGCAGTGGCATGGCCATAGCTTGCTGCAACCTGCAACTTTTGGACTCAAGCAATCCTCCCACCTCAGCCTCCTGAGTAGCAGGGACTACAGCTTGTGTCACCACACCTGGCTAATTTTTCTAATCTTTATTTTTTTGTAGAGACGGGGTCTTGCTATGTTGCCCAAGCTGTTCTCAAACTCCCGGGCTCAAGCAATCCTCCCACCTTGGCCTCCCAGAGTGCTGGGATTACAGGCGTGATCCACCATGCCTGGCATATCTTACATTTCTTTAGTATTCTTCACTAAATTGTCCTTCACGACGCCATGTGCTGTGACGGAGTGATCAAGGTGAATGACCACTGAGTGATCAAGGTGTGACTTGTCTCCTTGCTCCTTCCTAGCTGGGGTTCGAAGAGGTCTCAGAACTGCAGGGGGATCACGGCTACCCCCTGGGGCGGTTTGGAGCGGCCATCGCTGCCCTGACAGACATCAACGGGGACAGGCTGACGGATGTGGCTGTGGGAGCCCCCCTGGAGGAGCAGGGGGCTGTGTACATCTTCAACGGGCGGCAGGGTGGGCTCAGCCCCCAGCCAAGCCAGGTGAGGTGCCCTGCCTGCCAACCCAACCCCAGGCCCAGGGCCTGAAGCCGCCTCACCCAGACCCCACTCCCCGGCCTGGCCCTTCCCAGCCTCCACCCTGTCCTCGCCCAGCTCAGCATGATCTCTGTCTTGCTCTCAGCGGATAGAAGGGACCCGGCTGTTCTCAGGAATTCGGTGGTTCGGACGCTCCATCCATGGGGTGAAGGACCTTGAAGGAGATGGCCTGGCAGATGTGGCTGTGGGGGCTGAGGGCCGAGTGGTCGTGCTGAGGTAAGATGGGACCCCTGAGTCCTCCCAACAACCTCAGCTGTCGTCCTGGGAGTAGTTGAGGTGAGCAGGCACCACCTAAATGCTTGGTAGGCGTGAGCTCAGTGGTCTTCAGCCTAGCCCCGTGCGACAGGTCCTCTGTTTACAAAGGCTCATATTATACTCCACGATAAACAGCTGCCATCAATGGCAGAACCGGCCGTGAACCCAGGCCTATCTGCCACTGAAACCTTGTAGAGGGGCAGCCTCCCGTGGTGGGTGAAGGCATGTATCTAGAACAGCGTGACCTGGATTCAAGTGGAACATCTGCCGTTTACTTCTGAGGCGTCTCAGCCCAGTCACGTATCTTCTCAGGACCCAAGTTTCCTCATCTTTGACGTGGCGACATTTCTCGCCTTACCCATATCTTCAGAGTTGTTGGAAGAATCACACAGCACCACGTAGGGAATAGATATTTATTGATCACCTGTTATGTCTTAAACACTGAACCAGGCATTGGGCACAGAGTTTAAGTGTGGAGAAACAGAGAATAAAAAATTAAACAAAAGATAGTTAATTACAAATTGTAATAGGTGCAGTGAAGGACACGAACAGGGTACCACGAGAAAGGACAGCAAGGGAGACCTGCTCTAGACTGAGTAGCCAGGAAAGGCCCCTGTGAGGAGGTGATATTTGAGCGGGACTTGAAAGATGAGGAGCCAGGTTTGCAGACATTGGGGTAAGAGGTTTTTATGTATTTAATAGAAGCCCAGGATGTGCCCAGCCCGCAAGGCAGGTAAAAGTTTGATGTATCCAAGACTGAGAGAGGGCCAGTGTGGCTGGGTCAGCCCAGAGGTCACAGAGCAGCAGACAAGACTGGAGAAGTGGCGGCCCAGCGAGCACAGCAGAAAACTTGGGTTTTTTGGTTTTTTTTTTTTGGTAGACAGAGTCGCACTCTATTGTCCTGGATAGAGTGCTGTGGCGTCAGCCTAGCTCACAGCAACCTCAAACTCCTGGGCTCAAGTGATCCTCCCATCTCGGCCTCCCAAGTAGCTGGGACTACAGGCATGTGCCACCATGCCCAGCTAATTTTTTCTATATATTTTTAGTTGGCCAATTAATTTCTTTCTATTTTTAGTAGAGATGGGGTCTTGCTCTTGCTCAGGCTGTTCTGGAACTCCTGACCTTGAGCGATCCTCCCGCCTCGGCCTCCCAGAGTGCTAGGATTACAGGTGTGAGCCACCACACCTGGCCTAAAGCTTGGGTTTTACTATGATGTCATGTAGCATCGTTGAAGGGTTATAGGCATGGAAGTAGCTCAATATGATTTCTCTTCTTAGAGCTCACTCTTTGTGGACAGGGGTCAGCAGGCTGCTGGAGGGGGCCCTACTTAGTCAGCATCATTAGTGTCATTGAGAGCAGACCGTGAGGGTGCGGTCTGCTCTAGTGAAGGAGCGTCCTCTGGACTCTGCTCGTGCGAGCCCCAGGTCTGATCTGATGGCGGATGAGCAGAGGAGGCCGAAGGAGAGACGTGGTTGTTCTCCGCCCTGCAGCTCCCGGCCCGTGGTGGATGTGGTCACTCGGATGTCCTTCTCCCCGGCTGAGATCCCAGTGCATGAGGTGGAATGCTCCTATTCAGCCAGTGACAGGAAGAAGGAAGGAGTTAACATCACACTCTGTTTCCAGATCAAGCCTCTCATCCCTGAGTTCCAAGGTCAGTGCTGTCCTCCCGCTCCCCAGAGAGGCTGCCTGCTCCACAGCCAGGCCTGTCGCCTGGGACCCGCCACCGTTCATCACCTGCCTTTTCCACCCTGCGCAGGTCGTCTGGTTGCCAATCTCACGTACACCCTGCAGTTGGATGGCCATCGGACCAGAAGCCGGGGGTTGTTCCCAGGAGGGAGACACGAACTCAGTGGGAACAAAGCTGTCACCTCAGAGGAGTCCTGCTCTGATCTCTGGTTTCACTTCCCGGTAAGGGAGCCAGTGCCAGCGCTCTGAGAAGGGGCGGGTGAGCTGACTGCAGTGAGGCAGTGCTGGGCAGGCTCCGCTCTGCTGCTGTCCAGCTGGTGACAAGTCACTTTGATCTCTCTGTAGTGTCGTTTCCTCTGCAACAGTAGTAATAACACCGTTAGCATACTTTCTTCTAGTGTTTTTTTTTTGTTGTTGTTTGTTTCATTTTTAGAGGTGGGGTCACACTATGCTGCCCAGGCTGGAGTGAAGTGCTATTCTCAGGTGCACACTACAGCCTCAAACTCCTGGGTTCAAGCGATGCTCCTCTGCCTCAGCCTCCTGAGTAGGCTGGGACCACCAAAATGAACCACTGCGCTCAGCTGCTAGTAGTTTTTAATACATTTTTAACATGATTGCAATTGCAATGTAGTTACCCTTTTTCCCTTCCATTTTCACACATCATATATTAATGATGCTATGCAGCTTTCATTATTGGAAAGGTGTTTTAGAGACAGAGTCTCGCTCTGATGCCCAGGCTGGAGTACAGTGGCCTGATCATAGCTCACTACAGCCTCCAACTTCTGAGCTCAAGCCATTCTCCTGCCCCAGCCTCCTGAGTAGTTGGGACTGCAGGTGCATACCTGGCTAATATTTTTTTTTAGAGAGATAGGATCTCACTATGTTGCCCAGACTGGCTTTGAACTCCTGGCCTCAAGCAATCCTCCCTCCTCAGCCTCCCAAAGTGCTGGGATTACAGGTGTGAGCCACCATACCCGGCCTCATAATTATTTTTAAAGACTACAGAATATTCAGTCATCATGGCATATCATTATTTGCCAGGTACATATGGTCATTTATTATTAACACCCATCTCAGAAAGAGTTTTTGTTGTTGTTGTTGTTGTTGTTTTTTAACATTAGTTTGTGTGGTAGCTCACGCCTGTAATCCTAGCACTCTGGGAGGCCGAGGCAGGCAGATCACTCAAGGTCAGGAGTTCAAGACCAGCCTGAGCAAGAGCAAGACCCCCCGTCTTCTACTAAAAATAGAAAGAAATTAATTGGCCAACTAAAAATATATAGAAAAAATTAGCTGGGCATGGTGGCACAAGCCTGTAGTCCCAAGTACTTGGGAGGCTGAGGCAGAAGGATCCCTTGAGCCCAGGAGTTTGAGGTTGCTGTGAGCTAGGCTGACGCCACGGCACTCACTCCAGCCCGGGCAACAGAGTGAGACTCTGTCTCAAAAAAAAAAATTAATTAATTAAAATAAATAAATATTAGTTTGAACAACTGCTGAAACACCCAGATTCAGTTTGCTTATAAGCAGTTCTGTGTAAAAATGGGATTAATATCAAATTATGCTCTTAAATATCCCATAAAAGTCTCAGTATAGGATTGGGTTATAAGACTTTGAAGTTTGCTTTAAATTTTTTGTTGTGGGGAATGTGAAACATGCAAAACTAGAAAAAATAGTTTAATGAACGCCCAGGTACTTGTGCCCCTATTTCAACAATTATTATCTCTCAATCTCATTTCATTCATGCCTCCACTCAGCATTCTTCTGCCTCCTTCCACCCCTCCCCTTACAAGATTTGGAAATTTTAAACATAAATTTGCCAGAGAAGAAGGCCTGGTGACATGGTAGAAAGATCTTTAGATTTGGACATCTGGGTTAAATCTGGGCTGTGTCACTCCTAATTCTAGACTTAGGACAATTGTGTCACCCTTTTTAGGCCTGATTTTCCTCATTTTGGATGTAAGGATAATAATGCCTATCTCTTAGGTCAGTAGGAATTTGAGGTGAAAAACAATTTGAGTGCCTACAAAGTGCAGCATCAGGCATAGCAAAAGACTAAGACCCATCCCTGTTCTCATTGAACAGAATTCTAGAACTAGGATATTGTAGTTATTCTAGAATGTTCTTTTTTTTTTTTTTTTCTGAGACAGAGTCTCACTTTGTTGCCCAGGCTAGAGTGAGTGCCGTGGCGTCAGCCTAGCTCACAGCAACCTCAATCTCCTGGGCTCAAGCAATCCTGCTGCCTCAGCCTCCCAAGTAGCTGGAACTACAGGCATGTGCCACCATGCCCGGCTAATTTTTTTCTATATATATTAGTTGGCCAATTAATTTCTTTCTATTTATAGTAGAGACGGGGTCCCGCTCTTGCTCAGGTTGGTTTCGAACTCCTGAGCTCAAACGATCCACCCGCCTTGGCCTCCCAGAGAGCTAGGATTACAGGCGTGAGGCACCGTGCCTGGCCTAGAATGTTCTGGTACAACGTTTGATAATAGCTGCCTAAGATGAAAATTCAGAGATTCCATTAGGACTCAGTGGGAGCAAGTGTTGTGACTGATGTGTGATGTGTGCCATGGAATTGGGGCTGAGGAGTGACACTTGTGCAGAGAGGCACCCTGGGCAGATTACAAACACCTGACATGTAGTAAATGTATTTTCACTGCTGCTAAAGTCGTAGATAATGAACTACTAGAGTTTCATCGTTGTAAAATGCGGACAAGATATGTATCTAATCAGAAGTGCAGTAAAGGTTAGACTCATGACAGGCTGTGTTCTTATCACCCTCAGGTGTGCGTTCAGGACCTCATCTCCCCCATCAATGTCTCCCTGAATTTCTCTCTTTGGGAGGAAGAAGGGACACCGAGGGATCACAGGGCGGTAAGGAGAGATCGACTAGGGGAGTTGATGGGAACAGGCAGAGCAGAAATTCCATTTGGCAAGAAGTGACTATGCTGTGTAGGAGTCTTTGACTATAAGCGCCAGAAGTGAAATAGGGCTCACTCACGTAGGAAAGGCATACACAGGAGTTCGAATTGAAGGGAAATTTGAAAAACCAAGTTTGGGAAGAAGGAGAGCAAGGATGGTGGCTCTGGGGGCTCTCAAGAGGAGGCCATGACGGGTGAACCTGCTCCAGGTTCCTGCTGTGAATCTGCTCCAACCTCGTCAGGCTTCTGACACTGCTCAAGGTGCACACTCCAGGCCCAGCACGGCCCCTTCTTGGTGGAAGGACAGGGCGCCTTGGTCCACTTTCTTACCCATGTGTTTGACTGGGGCAGGTCATTCCCTCAAAACCAAATAGAGATGCTGTTATTATGTAAAAGAAGGGGGGGAACAATACCTACCCTAGTCGACCAGATCGCACACTCCTCTTCCAGCATCCAAAGCCTGATTTCTTTTTCTGAAATCCCTGACACTGAGCCGGTGATTTGATTGTCCGAAGGCAACAGTGTCTGGTAGAAAGAACTTGGGCCTGGTACAACCAAGGCAGTTTCTGTGGGAGCGGAGAGGAGGGTGTACATTAAAGAGAGATGGAAGAGGCAGAATCGTCGAATGCAGAGGCATGGGGACAGAGGCAGAAGATGACGCCCATCTCTGACTTGGCTCTGGGTACGTGGTGGAGCCGCTCCCCACACAGGGATCCTGGAGGGGACACAGCAGAGCTGGTGAGTTCAGCTTTAGACTTGCTGCTTTTGGGGCCTGTGAGTCATTCTAGGCAAGGGCAAAGTACCAGTTAGATGAACTCAGTTGCAAACAACAGAGATTCTAATTAAAATTAGCTTAAAAACAAGAAAAGTCTTTCTTTCTCCTGTAAAAGGCAGGTTGAAGTTGCGGTGGCAATTCCAAGCCTCTAAATCAGGGGTTGGCAAACTTTATCTGGAAAGGGCCAGACAGTAAATATTTTTGGCTTTGCAGGCCATGTGGTTTCTGTTGCGACTACTCAACTCTGCTATCGCAGCATCAAAGCAGCCACAGACCGTGGGTAAAGACATGAATGTGGCTGTGTTCCAATAGCACTTTATTTACAGAACAGGTGGGAGCTGGATTTGACCTTCTGGCCACAGCTTGCTTACCCCTGCTCTGATCTTGCTGCTTCTCCTTCCTCTGTGTACCTTCTTGTGGCCACAGCTGTCTGCTAAAGCTCTAACCATCATGCCTGCACCTGGCCAAGGGCAGTGGGAGAAGAGCACACGTCCTCCCCTTAAGAATATCCTCCCTCTGCAAAGCCACATAGCACATTCACTTACATCTCTTGGTCAGAACGCAGCTCCGTGGTCACATCTAGCTAGAAAAGAAGCTGAGAAAAGTAGGCTTCTACCCACACCGCCATGCCACCAGATAAACAGTGGAGGCTGTGTCTTTTTTTTTTTTTTAAAGGGAAGGTCAAGCCTGGATAGGCTCTATCTTAAAGGTAGAAGGCAAGAAAGGATATGTCTCTGCTATGAGCACTAATTAAGCACCAAACTATGTGGTATGGGGAAAAGAGACCTGAGGTCACTGTTGTCAAAAAAAGACTTCCTGAGGGAGGTGTCACTGGTTCTGGATCTTGCAAAATGAGTAGACTTTGGGTAGGTGGAGCGAGGAGGAAAGGCATAGTGGTGAATCAAGGGAAATGGGGAGCTGGGCGTAGCTGCTGGCAGGAAGATGGCTTAGCAGGGTAGAGGCCCTGGACACCCATCTGGGCCTGGCTGTGGTCTGAAGGGTGGTAGGCATCTGTGTGTATGAATGTTGAGGGTAGGTGACAAGCATTCAGCAGAAGCCAAGAACCTCAGCCCCTGAAAGAAGAGTCTGGAGCCTGCTTGGTAGGTGATCTGGAAGCAGAGGAGGCTGGAATCTTTCTAGAACATACAGCTAATAACTCATAAAATTCTTCCAGGGCTCCATTACCTTAGGATTAAATCCCAGCCCCCTAAAATGGCCTGCAAGGCTCAGTGGCGTCTGGAGTGTGCTTTTATCTCTGCCCCTGCTAATGAACAGTGCTCCAGCCAACACGAGCATCTCTGCCCCTGTTTGACACACAGTCTCCCTCTGGACTCTGGGCCTTTGAATAGACTGTTCTTTCTTCCTCCCTCTCCATTCAGATCATAACTAGCTCCCTCTTCCTCTTCCTTGAGATTTCAGTTGTGATGCCATACTTCAGGAAACTTCCTTGATCCCCAAGTCTGGGATAAGAGTCCTTTCTACGTGCTCTGCAGATACCCTGTACTTGTCCCATCATGACATTTGACCCACTATGTTGAAAATGCTGAGTCACCTCTCCCACCAGAATGGGAGGGCAGGCAGTACCTGTGTTTTGTTCTCTGGTGTATACCTAGTGCCCAGCATGGGGCCAGGCCCAGAGTAGAAGCTCAAGAAATGTTGAAAAAATTTGCACACCTGTAATCCCAGCACTTTGGGAGGCCAAGGTCAGAGGATTGCTTGAGGCCAGGAGTTTGAGACCAGCCTGGGCAATATAGCAAGACACCTGTCTCTATAAGAAATGAAGAAAAATTAGCCAGGCATGGTGGTGTTCACCTGTAGTCCCAGCTACCTAGGAGGCTGAGGCAGGAGGATGGCTTGAGCCTGGGAATTAGAGGTAGCAGTGAGCTATGATGACATCACTGCACTCCAGTCTGAGTGACAGAGCAAGACCATATTTTAAAAAAAAATTGGCCTCAATCTGATAAAAGATGGAGAGCTGTTCTAGGGGGAGCTGGGGTTAATGGAGGAGAACCATGGTGAAAGAGCTATTCACAGGCAGGTGGGTCGCAGGCTGTGAAGCTAGGAGGTCCTGCCCAGGCAGGAATTGTGGGGGCTGCATTGTCATGGCCCTGGTCTACTGTCTGGGAGAACGAATGAGGCACCTTGAACCTCAGCTTCCCATCTAGGAGATACCCACAGAGCAGGGCTGCACAGGTGGCAGGGAGTGGGGCAGCTCTCGGAAGGAAGCTGGCACCTAGGAGGGGCAGATGGCAGCCAGCCCTGGTGAGCCCCGAGTCCCTGCCCCTCCAGCCCTCCCTCATGCGTTCTCCTGCCTCAGCTGATCTTTCCTCCATGCTCAGCAGGCCAAGGACATGCAGCCCATCCTGCGACCCTCACCACACTCAGAGACCAGGGAGGTAAGAGGGGAGGAGGGGCCGGCAGAGTGACCTGGGGTCAGCCCCCTCTGGGTTTGGGGCCTGAGTCTCCTGGTCCTTTCTTCTTGGCCTTTCAGATCCCTTTTGAGAAGAACTGCGGGGAGGACAAGAAGTGTGAGGCCAACCTACAGCTGTCCTTCTCCCCTGTGAGGTCCGTGAGGCGTCCACCCCTGGCCTCCTGTCCACTCTGAGGCAGCCCCCATGTGCTGGAAAGAACGCTGGCCATGGAGTCATTATCCCCCCTCCACTCACCAGATGTGCCATCTGGGGACACCACTTCCCTCTCCGGGCTTTAGTTTCCTCTTCTGAGAAATGCAACAACTTCGTGGAACTCCACTCTCTGCATTTGATGAGATTGCAAAGCTTAAAGCCTGAGCATAGGAGCTTATTGTTTATAATTATTTTTTCTGGCCTATTGTATGTCTCAGCTTTGCAATTCCTCCCCCTGGTCCTGCTTCCTTCATCTCGACTCCCTAACTTCCCTGCCCCCGCAATCTCCCCGCAGATCCAGAGCCCTGCGTCTGACCCCCTCTGCCAGCCTCTCTGTGGAACTGGAGCTGAGCAACTTGGCGGAAGACGCTTACTGGGTGCAGCTAGCCCTGACCACCCCCCGGGGACTCTCCTTCCGCAAGGTGGAGGTGCTCAAGGTGAGCTGAAGGCAGGGCGTGTCCACAGCGCCAGACCGAACACGTGGCAGGAACGGGCAGGCAGAGGTCTTAGGGTCACATCTGGGTTCTCAGTCGGATGGTCACCCTCAAGCTATATGATCTGAGGTATAAGGTTCACCCTCTGTGAGCCTCAGATTCCACAACTGAAAAGCCAGGCTGGGGACACCCACGGGCTCAGTGCAAGGGTCACGTGAGATGGAGTGTTTAGAAGAGGGCCCGCACCATGCCCAGGTACGCTTGGTGATGCCCAGGTGCGTGGGCGAGTGAGGTGGGTCACCTCCCTCATGAGGTGACCAGAGTGTTTCTGAGGCATGGTCTGGATTATTTTACATACAACTTTTGTGTTTAAATTACTATTATAAGAGTAATACATGATCACCACAGAATCTTGGAAATCACAGAGAATTTTAAAGAAGAAAATCACCCATATACTTCCTCAACTTCCCCCATATACTGCTTCTTTTTTTTAAAGCCCTGACCACATCAAAGCAATTACTACTTTGAACCTTTTGGTGTTTACCCTTCTTAATTTCCTGTACTTAGTTACAGAAATTTATATTATCTGTTTATCTATACACATGCACACACATTAAATAGTGTATTTATTCTACATTTGTTTTAAATAACTGGCATTTTGCTTTCCATATGGTTGTTTTTCCCCAAAAAAATTTTTATTGCAGTAAAATATATGTAATATAAATTTTACTGTTTTCAACATTCTTCAGCTTACAATTCAGTGGCATTGCATACATGCACGATGTCGTCAGCCATCACCACTATCTCTTTGCAGAGCTGCCGCCAGCTCTGACAGCAGCTCTGTGCCCGTTGGGCGGTTCCTCCGCGATCCCAGCTCGCTCTGCCCTGTGCCCTCTGAGCTCGTTTCTGTGTCCCCGTGAACTTGTCTGTTCTAGATATTTCGTACAGTATTTGTTATTGATGTCTGGCTTCTTTCACTTAGCGTGATGTTTCTGACATTTATCCATGTGGTGGTGTGTGTGAATTTCCTTCCTTTTTAAGGTTGAATAATATTTATTTCATTTTATATACATACATATATATATATATATAAACACACACACACCACATTTTGTTTTCCCATTCATCTGTCTGTGGACACTTGAATTACTCTTTTTTTTTTTTTTTTGAGACAGAGTCTCACTCTGTTGCCAGGGCTAGAGTGCTGTGGCGTCAGCCTAGCTCATAGCAACCTCAAACTCCTGGGCTCAAACAATCCTTCTGCCTCAGCCTCCCGAGTAGCTGGGACTACAGGCATGCGCCACCATGCCTGGCTAATTTTTTTATATAGTTCTAGTTGGCCAATTAATTTCTTTCTATTTTTAGTAGAGATGGGGTCTCACTCTTGCTCAGGCTGGTCTCGAACTCCTGACCTTGAGCGATCCTCCTGCCTCAGCCTCCCAGAGTGCTAGGATTACAGGTGTGAGCCACCGCACCCGGCCAAATTATTCTTATACAGAAACATTCAGTGCTTACTTAAGGGGCATCTAATAGAGTAAGAATTTGAGATCCAATGTCGCACAGTCCTGTATTCTAGTTCTTACCAGATCCCTGCATTGACCATGGGGACGTCACTTAACCTCCCTGAGCCTCTATTTCCTTATCTGTGTCCCTTCCCAGTCTGAGGCTGAAATCTGTCCGTCACAAGACTGTGACAAAGACAAATGGTTTCATAATGCTCAGCTGGGGATCAAGTTCATTTTTAAAATGGTTGCTGAAGGTTTAGATATAGCAGCACATTTTAAAGACTTCACAATATTCTCTCCTTTGATTGTACCATAATTTATTGGACCATTCCTATCTCTTTGAACTGTTTAGTCACTTCCAGTTTTTTACTATTATAAATAGTGCAGTGATCATCTTTATTCTAAACCTCTGCTTGCATTCCTGATTCTTTGGCCCTGCGTCTCTGAGAACAAGCCATGGCAGGGACTGAGCCCTGGAGGAGGTGGGGGAACCCTTGGCCTTGCCCACCAGCAAGCCTGTTCTCTCTCCTCTCACTCCCAGCCCCACAGCCAGATGCCTATCAGCTGCGAGGAGCTTCCCGAGGAGTCCAAGATTCTGCACAAGACCCTCTCTTGCAATGTGAGCTCTCCCATCTTTAAAGCAGGCAGCTCGGTGAGTGTGTCGGGTTCCTTGGAACCAAGCAGCCAAGGGGCTATGAGCCACGGAGGGGAGGGAGTTCTTGGCTCTGGGGAAGGGAGCAGGTGATTGCGGCAGGAGGTCTTACGTCACCCCCTACCCCAAGGGGAATGGATGTGGAGATTTTTGTGTCATGTTTGAGAGCCTGGACTTTGGAATCAAGCAAACCTGGAATGGACTTATTCATTTGTGTCCTTATAGACATGAATTAATCATTTGGAGCCTCAGTTTCCTCATCTGTACAATGGTGATACACATCCAGTGCAATGCTTACAGTGTAGCGAGCACTTGATAAGAGGCCCTGAGATTATGGGGATCAAGTGTGGGGGCCAGGAGGTGCTAAGGCTGCCCCTGAGCCCTTTGTCTTCATTCCCCTCCTTCCCTGACAGGTCGTTGTC
>VSMD01096055.1:0-77812 GCA_008750895.1 Mirza zaza | reverse complement strand
AAGTGGTGACAGTGTGCAAGCTTGTCTAGTTCAGGTTCTAAGTAAGAATGCTTTCGATTTTTCCCTGTTCATTATGATGTTGGCTGTGGGTTTGTCATATATGGCTTTTATAATTTTGAGGCATGTTTCATCTATGCCTATTTTGTTGAAAGTCCTTATCATTTTCTCAAATGCTTTTTCTGCATCTATTGAGATGATCATATGGTCTTTGTTTTTGTTTCTGTTTATGTGATGAATCACATTTATGGACTTCTGTATGTTGAATCATCCTTGCATCCCTGGGATAAAGACCACTTGGCCATGGTGGATTATTTTTTTGGTGTGTAGATGAATTCAGTTTGCTAGAATTTTATTTAGAATTTTTGCATCTATATTCATAAAGGATGTTGGTCTATAGTTTTCTTTTTTTGTTGTGTCCTTTTCTGGCTTTGATATCAAGGTGGTACTGGCTTCATAGAATGAGCTGGGGAGGATACTTTCCTTCTCTTTGAAAAGAAACAACTTTTTGGTTCATTAATCTTCTGTATAATTCTTTTGTTATTGATTTATTTAGTTCTGCTCTGACCTTAGTTATTTCTTTTCTTCTGCTATGTTTGGGATTAGTCACTCTTCCTTTTCTAATCCCTTGAGACAATTCATTAGATTGTTGATTTGTGATCTTTCTATCTTTTTGATGTAAGCCTTTATTTCCTCTTAAGACTGCTTTTGCTGAAGCCCATAGATCTTGATAACTTGTGTCCCATTTGTCATTTAGTTCAAAGAATCTTTTGATTTCCATCTTAATTTTCTCTTTGACCCAATAATCATTCAGTAGTAGGTTGTTTATTTTCCATGATTTTGTGTACATTTGAGTGTTTCTGTTGGAATTGATTTCTAATTTTATTCCACTGTGGTCTGAGAAGATACATGGTATAATTTCTATTTTTTTGGATTAGTCAAGATATGTTTTGTGGCCTAAGATGTGATCAATCTTAGATAATGTTCCATGTGCTGATGAGAAGAATGTGTATTCAGTAGTTTTTGGGTAGAATGTTCTATAAACATCTGTTACTTGTTTAATTCAAAGGTGATGTCCTCAAGCTCTGAGATTCTTTCTTCTGCTTGATCTAGCCTGTTCTTAAAGCTTTCCACTGTGTTTTATATTTCCTTAAGTGAATTTTTCATTTCCAGAAGTTCTGTTTGATTTTTTTCTCTTTAGCCTTACTCAGTGCAGAGTGATGTTTGATTTTTTTTAATAATTTCATTTCTTTAGTGAATTTTTCATTCACTATAAAATTCACTATAAAATTCATTCACTATAAAATTTTCTATATTTTCTTTGTGTTTTCTTTGTGCTGGGTTTCAATTTTCTCTTGCATTTTATTTAGCTTCTTTATAATCCATATTTGAAATTCTTTATCTGTTTGATTTTTTTCCTCTTTCATCTAAAACTTCTTCTTACTGAGATGCTCTAACAGCTGGTGTCTCTGGTCAGCCATCTTGTTGCTCCCTCAGACGACACATACTTCTTTGAGTTTATCCAAATTGCTGGCACAATGTTTTGCCCCAAGTAGACATTTACTGATTGGCATGAGTAGGAAATGAAGGAAAGGGAAAAGATCCCTTCGTCTTCCTTCAGACATTGCCTTTTCTTCCCAGGATACACCATCATTCTAGGTATTATGGGATATGCCAGCTTGTCACAGGCTCTACAGTGTATGAAGATCTCATAGATGTGCCCTATGGACTAGCCATTCCACCTTTGATCCCTGCCTTTTCCCTGAACCTATAATATCCTGTTAAATAATTACTTTATAATTATTCCTCTGTTAAAAATACCATTTGAAAAAGATAAGATACTGTATTACTTTGATAATTCAGAGAGAAATATGAAGAAACCTAACTTGTATGGGCTCTGTTCATATTTTGTGTTCTCCTATTTCATACATATGGGAGCTTATAATTTATAAGAGAGGTCTGAAATTGGTGCACCATGCATCAAATATAATCCATAGGAATTTTTTAAGCCTAACATTGGCTTTTTAAAACTTAAATTAATAGCTCTGTCACATAATGTTCTTGGTTACAAGGAAGAAAAACTGCCTTATTTAGCTGAAAGGATTTACGAATATGCCTTTGGTAGCCCCCACAAAAGGGTTGGAGGACCAGACTCAGGGCCATACAACCAAGAACAGAACCCAAAAATCACAGAGCAAAGCCAAGTCATCCAGTCAAGGCCATGCAGACATCACCCTTGCAGGATACATACTATAGCCTGCACTGTAGATGATGGCAATAGCTGCCAGCACTACAGCCTCTGCTGCACTGGAGACTCAACTATATGGCCACCATACAGCTCCCATGTTCCTGCTGTTTTGAACCATTAGCTTAGAAGTTCAGGGTAGACACATCTAGTCAACAGAACCTAGATCATGTGAGCAGATAAAGAAGATTGGCCAATAACTAAAGATGAAGGAAAATTTGAGCCACTGTTTCCTACTGGCCTTTCCCTTTACATTTTTTTTAAATTCTGTTTTGTTTTTATTTTGAGACAGAGTCTCACTCTATTGTCCAGGCTAGAGTGCCGTGGCATCTACCTAGCTCACAGTAACCTCAAACTCCTGGGCTCAAGCAATCCTCCTGCCTCAGGCTCCCAAGTAGCTGGGACTACAGGCATATGCGACCATGCCTGGCTAATTTTTTCTATATATTTTTAGATGGCTAATTAATTTCTTTCTATTTATAATAGAGATGGGGTCTCGCTCTTGCTCAGGCTGGTTTTGAACTCCTGACCTTGAGCGATCCTCCCGCCTCGGCCTCCCAGAGTGCTGGATTACAGGCATGAGCCACCATACCCAGCCTAATTTTTAACTATAATAGATACATATTAATTGTACATATTTACAGGGTACATGTATATTTCATACATCTATATTTCATATAAGCTTACAATGTTTAATAATCAAATCAGAATAATTGGGATATCCATCAGCTTAAGAATTTATCATTTCTTTTTGTTAAGAACATTCCAATTCCATTCTTTTAGTTATTCTGAAATATTCAATAAATGATTGTTAACTATAATCACCATATTGTGCCATAAAACACCACATCTTATTCCTTCTATCTTTCTGTACCCATTAACCATCCTTTCATTATCCGCCCTCCATTACCCTACCCAGCCTTTGATAACCATCATTTTATTCTCTATCTCCATGAGTTGAATTTCTTTTTTCAGCTCTCACATGTGAATCATAACATGTAATACTTCTCTTTATGTGCCTGGCTTATTTCACTTAACATAATGTTCTCCATTTCCATCCATGTGTTTGCAAATGACAAGATTTCATTTTTGTATGGTGGAATAATATTCCATTATGTATATATACCACATTTTCTTTATCCATTCATCCACTGATGGACACTTAAGTTGATTTCTATCTTGGCTATTATAGCCAAGATAAACATGCAGTAAATATGGGAGTTGCAGATACCTCTTCAATATACTGAATTCCTTTCTTTTGGATAAATACCCAAAGTGGAATTGCTGGATCATATGGTAGTTCTATTTTTAGTTTTTTGAAGAACCTCCATGCTCTTCTTTATAATGACTGTACTAATTTACATTCTCACCAACAGTGTACACGGTTTCCCCTTTCTCTGGCCTCTCCATTTCTAGCTAATTTTCAAATAACTTCCTCCAACTCCCCCACCTTTGCCTCTTCCAAGTTTAGAATCACCAAACAATCTTAGCAATTTGCACATTCATTGCCAAAATTAACACAGTTGGAAGCAGTAAGTTAAGAAATCTAATAGCCATCTGTTCTTGGTAAATATTTATTAGACCATTTTTAGACCTTGGTTATGTGTCCAATTAATATTTATGAATGTAAAATAGAAAACCCTAAACGATCATGACTGCACTCTTCCAGTATTTCTTTAAAATTCAGAATTAGTTCCTGAATAGAGTCTGCAAGTGCCTTGAGAAACCAATTAAAATTTTAATCCCTATATAAGATGATTTTCTTTCCCTGCATTATTGTGCAGGCTCGCTGTTTCTTGGTACATCAGCTACAATGTCAACTATGGCCCCTCTCCAATAACCTATAATCCACTCAACAGAGTGAGCAATCAAATGGCTTAGGGAAAATTTACTTGAGTTCAACAAATTCTTGGATGAACTCATTAATTTTCTAAGAAAGCTTCCAGGAGGGTAAGTGGCAACCCAGAACATGATATTTATTCCTGAATTGCTTGGAACAAGTCTTAATTTCACATACAAGGAAATGCTTTTAGCTGCAAGAATTTTTATTTCTATTCAGCACACAAAAAACTCATCCTCTAAAATCCTAGCAATTAATTTATTGCTGAAATTTAGAGATTTTTAAAATAAAACCTTAAGCATAGACCAAGGTTCTAAAATAAAATAAAGAATGAAATTTAAAATAAAAAATTAAAATTTAACAAAATATTTAAAAAAAAACAAAAAGAAAGCCCATCAATGGCAGTTAAACAATAAAGAATATTTATACATGCCAAATTCCAAAACACTAAACCTGTCAGATTTAGAGTCAATTGATATTTATTGAACACGGACTATGTATCAAGCACTGTTCGACACAAGTTTACAAACTTTATCTTAACCATTATTATAAACTCATATGGCAGATATAATCTCATTTTACTGATGAGGAAAGCAAAGTTTAAGGTCCGTGGGACTTAACAAAGATCAAAAGGTAGTATGTGGTAAAGCCAAGGTTTGAGCCTGGCTCCTGATCCAAATCAAGTCTCTGCCTCAGCAAAGTGATCTAGGATGAGTAAGAATTTCAGCATGAAAAAGTAGTTAAGGTAGACTATGCTTTAGGCATAAATGTGTGATTTCTAGCATTATTGTGTGGGCTCAAATGTTATGAATTAAGACAATTATAAGCCCACAATGCTGGGATTTTGCTAAGACTCTACAACTTGGCATCCTATAATTTAAAACTGAGTTGAAACAAAGGATATGTCCAAAACAAATAGTTATTTCACCTGATGAAAGGATGCCCCAAAATGATGAAAGATGGCTAAATGTAAATCTCTTCATATCTCAATGCATAGGTTTAGAAGGTAAAAACAAATGAAACATCACAGATACAAATAATGTAAAACTGTTGTCTTTTCATGCCAAGTGACTACCTAATTGGACAATCAATGACTGGGGGAATAATTTTTTGCACAGTGTTTTGTTCTTCTTCATCAAGCTCATGGTTCCCGTACCTATTCCTTGACAATATTAATAAGTCTGGGCCTGTAGATTAGGTCTTAGAGCTGTTCTAAGGTCATAGGACTCTTGCAGGCATCTGGGTAACATGTCTTCACTCTGGCTCTACCACATGGAATTCAGGATTATATCTGGCCAAAGCTGTTTTATTAAATAGCTTGGAGAGGTTGAGAGTAGCGAATATAAAGTTTATTTAGATATATAAGTACTGTGTACTCTTCATGCAAATGTAGTGTGTATCATATATATTCTGAGATGAATGAGGTGCACCAAGCCAGGGTACAGTTGTCACCAGCATGTACCCAAGCAAAGCCATCTCCTGTACTGCTGTAGCATCATGTTTGTAAGACTAGATCTGAAGGGGTCAGTTGAGCTTTGAAAGGTCTGATGTGAACCTCACTTGCTCAAACTTACCAAAGATGTAGCTACTGGCCTGAGAGGAATCCTCAAGTGTTAATAGGATTGAGAGCTGATCTCTCTGCTACATATCCTAGCTGTTCTGACTTCATGCCACACATTCAAATGTGTAAACCTTGTTTGATTTACCTAGCTGATGTCTTTGTCTGGCTGTTCAATCAATCTGACCCTATTATTCACGTTTGTCAAAATTGTGTATGTGCAGAGTCAAATATCTACAATAATTCCAAGACCTCTGATTGATGAATAAGGCTCCTTTCAAAGAAGATGGGTAGATTTATCATCAAACTGATGCCCAACGATGGTTTTCATCTTTGAACAAGTCATAAAGCTCACAGAAACCTTAAAAGAAGGCTCTCTTTCTCTCACATCCATCTAAAATTATTCTTTTAGACATTTCCACACATTCTTAAACTAAATTCTGCTAAGTAACTCACATAGAAAGGAAAATCTAGGGCAAAACAGGCATAAAGATTTATGAAATGTGAAATGTGCTGTTGCAGTAAAGCTTCTAGAAGGGAAGATCATTGTGTAGCAACAGCGTCTAAGGTCCTTTTGTATGTAATATTTGGGTGTGCTGTATATGGGAGGAGAGGCCCTTCAGAAGTAATGTGATACTAATTTGAAAACTAGGTATAGATCTATGGGAATTCATAATCTTTGGAAAATATTTTTATCTGCAGTATACAATGTTAAATTAACTCCTATTCAGCAGAAAGCTACTTCTGCTGAGTTTACAGCTGATGGATCCCTTCCTCCATTTCCAGCATTCATTTAATCACTTACCCACAATCTTTCACTAAGAAGCACTCCTTTCCTCTCCATTTTATTAGCTTGCACCTGTTTTCCTTCTGTGGCTCCAGGCCAATGGAAAAAAAATGAACAAGGTTATGTCTTTGAAAACTTTTTAAAAGGCTATTTCATTCTTATCATTAAAGTCATATGGGGACAATGTAGAATTTTATTGGATACATTACTTTGACATAATTTAGCTGCATGAAGGGTTTAGATATTTTTAAGATTAATATAGATATTTGGTAAGCTTTTTCTTTCAACCATTTTCTGGTGTGTGTAGTCCACCAATACTTCTGTTTTGTGGTAGAAAGGACTGAGTCACAGGAGAGGTAAAATCCCTTGCACAAGGTCTCATGGTGAGACAACGGTATTCCATTACTTAAGCTACTGGTTTCTACTCCCCTACTCCTTCAGACATAATTAAATTACCTAACTCACTTTTACTATGGAATTGTCATTTACGCCAGTTGTATTTTTTAAAAGGTAGGCAGTTGGTTAAAGTGTTTTAAAGTAAACTCTTTATTGAAGTGTAACAACCATGGGAAAGTGCACAGATCTTAAGTTGTACAATTTGATGAATTTTCACAAACTGGACACACCTGTAAACAGCACCCAACCAGAATGAATGTAACCAGGACATCAGATGGCCCCTTTATGCCCTGACCCCAAGAGGAACCACTATCCTGACTTTTCTTTTCTTCTTTTTTTTTTTCCGAGACAGAGTCTTGGTCTGGCACCTGGCACCTGGCACCTGGCACCTGGCACCTGGGCTAGAGTATTGTGGCATTAGCCTAGCTCACAGCAACCTCAAACTCCTGGACTCAAGCAATCCTCCTGCCTCAGCCTCCCGAGTAGCTGGGATTATAGGTGGGTACCACCACACCTGGCTAATTTTTTCTAATTTTTAAGAAGAGACAAGGTCTCACTCTTGCTCAGGCTGGTCTTGAACTTCTGAGCTCAAGCGATCCTCCCACCTCGGCCTCCCAGAATGCTCAGATTACAGGTGTGAGCCACCGCGCCTGGCCTATCTGACTTTTATACTGTGGATTACTTTTACATATTTTGAACTTTATATAAATGCAAACAGCATGTATGATTTCTTTTACTCAACATTAATGAGATTCATTCATATTGGTATATGTAACAAGAGTTTATTCATTCTTTTTGTTGAATACATCATAATTTTTTTATCTGTCCTATTATTGGTGAACTTTTGGGCTGCCCATTTCAGGGCTATTATGAATAGGACTTTTGTGAACATTCTTGCACATGTCTTTGGTGAATATTTGTGTACATTTCATTTCTTTTTTTTTATTTACCAGTTATTTAATACTGAATGATAATGTGGAGACACTAAGGATGGAGTCTGGATGAATTGTTTGAATGGTAGATGGGAGACAGAGTGTAAACCAATGGACTTTCCTCATGAAATGATGGCAAGAAGCTAATGGGGAAACTAGGTATAGCACAGTGGTGAATAGCTCCTGTGTACATTTCTGTTGGACATAGATCTAGGAATTGAATTGTCAGGCCAGAAGGCTTCACTTGGTATTGGCCATCTTTTCAATCCGATAGGTTCAGTGGTGTGCAGGTAATGGTTTATACTGGCTCTTGGGAGCCACTATTTAAATTTTAAGAAATTTTGCAAGCTGGTTGTTAAACACAACTATTATTAAAAATTAAATTATAAAAACTTAAATAAGTTACATTAAAACAAAGGTAATAAGTATATGAAATTCGTCACCTCCTTGCTACATCTGACTATCATCTATGCTGTCAAGGTTGTTCATATCAGTTGTGTCCGTGTGGTGGACATGCTATGGAACCGTGCGCTGCTCTGCATCTCTCAGTCACATCATGTGGGTGACTTCAAGTAGACCACACTGAAGTATTTACACCATAGAAACTGCAGAATGCTACTAATCAAGGTTTAATATATTATGTTGTTGACTTATATAGACTTAAGAATTTAACAGAGAAAATGTTAATAATGGAGATTAAACCGATAAGTGCCATGTTTGTAGCTGATATGTTATGACTACCATGAAAAATTGTCAAAGCATGATTGATTTGCAGCCTTAAGTACAGATACAAGGGTTCAGCATTTGACTTAAGTATTTGAGGGAGAAAAAAATAAAAATAATTTTTTTTTTTTAGACAGAGTCTCACTCTGTTGTCTGGGCTACATCAACTTAGCTCACAGCAACCTCAAATTCCTGGGCTCAAGTGATCCTTCTGCCTCAGCCTCCCGAGTAGCTGGGACTACAGGTATGCGCCACCATGCCCAGCTAACTTTTTATGTATTTTTAGTTGGCCAATTAATTTCTTTCTATTTATAATAGAGACGGGGTCTCACTCTTGTTCAGGCTGGTTTCAAACTCCTGACCTTGAGCGATCTACCCGCCTCGGCCTCCCAGAGTGCTAGGATTACAGGTGTGAGCCACCATGACCAGCCAAAAATAATTTTAAAAATAAAAATAGAGTTCAGCAAAAATTTTAAAAAAGTATCTGTAAGAATCAATTGGCTATATGGAATTTATCATAAAGAGTATGGTATATTTTATTATTATTTATGAATTTGTGCTACACACACACCTTTTTATCCCTTTAGAATACCCATTGTGAAACATTCACCAGCACACCTCTAATTGTGCTGTCATGTGATTTGAATTTATTTTCTTTAGTCAAGAAAGTTGAGCACATTTTCATAAGTTTATTGGTTGCTAGAATGTCTTTTTTTGTCAAGTCTCTATTAAATCTTTTACCCATTTTTTCACTTTTAAAAAAATCTTATTGATTTGTGGAAATTCTTTACATACTCTTGATAAGAGTCCTTTATTGAATATACATATTGCTAATATCTTCTCCCAGTCTGTGGTTTGCGTTTTCACTCTCTTAGTAGTGCTTTTTATATAGAGAAGTTCTTAATTTTCATTTATTGCAATGTGGCAGTCTTTCCTTTATAGTTAGTGCTTTTCGTGTCCTGTTGAGAAACATTTGCTATCCCCTAGGTACCGATGTTTGCTTCTAGAAACTTTGCTATTTTACCTTTCACATTTAGACCTGCAATCCACCTAGAGTTGATTTTTGTATATGGCATGAGGCAGAAGCTAAGATGCATTTCTTGTCCATATTGATATCCAATTGGCTCAGAACCATTTCTTGGAAAAAACATTCTTTTACTATTTTACTTCAGTATTCATTTTGCCATAACTAAGGGACTATGTGTGAATCTTATAAGACAGTTTTAAATAAATGAAGCAATGAAATTTAGCATTTTACAGATATTTTTCCACCTAAATCATCTTAATAATTCATCTAAAAGAGATTTATTTCAGATGGTTAGGGAATAACTGTTTCCCCTCATATCAACAATGTTTATTGGTTACCATTATGAATGAGACCCTGCGTTAGCCTTTAAAGGTACACAAAGAAAAAAAAAGAAAATCAACTCTACACACTGAATCTCTTCCTTTTATCTCTTTTTCAAGCACAGTAACTCTGAAAGTTGTAAAATTATCATTGCTGTCTTTTTTTTTCCTGATATTTACCATTAGATCTCATGATGACTTTGCAAACAATTTTCTTTCATAATATTAAAGCAATTTATTTCATAAAATCAAAGCAGATTCTAATAACACTTACACTCAGATTAGGTATTGGGCAAGTCAGTATTTACTTGTATAAGCTTTCCAGAAAGAGTAGATTGAGTGACCAACACCTTTTTTGAATAAACAACAGACTTTATATTTACAGGATAATACATCTTAAATCAAAATAAATAAAATCCATTCAGAAATAACATATGAGCTATGAGGGAATTAATTTCTTAATTCTGTTATTGATCCTATTGTTTGGAAAAAATTAAAAGCCCCACATCATAATTGCATATGTGGGCATTTTATAAAATGAAGTACCATAGATTTTCTACGCTTTCAGTTTGATTATAGAGAAGACCTAACCTTCCACTAGAGGGCATCTTTACCCCATTTAGTCTTTTGTAAAAATAAGCAACAATCTTTTGCTTAATGTTATTTTACCTTCTAACTATATCTGACCCTAAAGAGAAAATTGAGGGATGATCTCGATACTAACAGAGCTCTTAAGAAACACATACACACACACCCCATCTTTTTCATTAGCAGTTCCAGTAGTAATAACTATTACTATTATGAAATTTTCTTTGGAACTAATCAACATTCTTCCTTATCCCCTCTTTTCCACCAAAACAAACAAACAACAAAATGCCTCTTTCAATTTGGCAAGCATGAATATAATCAACACTAACACATTTATTACTCTATAAAAATAGATTCTAAGCATTACAACAATGGGAAAAAATCACAATCGAAAAGATGGATAGATTTGTCTCAACATAAAAATCAAATAGTTGAATGTGAAGGAAAAATACAAACAAAATTAAAACATAAATAGCAAACTAGGAAAATCATTGTCACAAATATGAGAACAGTTCATGCACATATATAAAACTCTAAGCTCATCATGAAAGTAGGCACAAAATATAAACAGATAATTTACAAATAAAAGAATAAATAAATAAATGTATAATTTAATGAAAAGAGGTAATAAATGAATAAACTTTATTAATAATATAGGAAACAAAAATTATGATACACTGTTTTACCTATAAAGTTAGGAAAAAGATAATAAAAGTAAGCGTGGAGAAAGAAGTACACTCCTACAGACTGCAGGTAGGAGAAAAAATAGTATATCTCCAGAAAGCAGTTTGGTGACATATTAAGAATCTTCAGGCTAGTGTGGTGGCTCATGCCTGTAATCCCAACAAGGGAGGCCATGGTAGGAGGATCCCTTAACACCAGGACCAGCCGTTGAAGACCAGCCCGGGCAACATAGCAAGACCTCACCTCTACAAAAATAATTTAAAAATTAACTGAGTGTGGTAGTGCATCCCTGTAGTTCTAGGTACACAGGAGGCTGAGGTGTGGGAGGATCACTTGAGCCCAGGAGTTCAAAGTTGCATATGATCGCACCACTGCACTCCGGCCTGGGCAAGAGTGAGATCCTATCTCTAAAAAAAAATAAAATAAAATCTCCAAAATTATACTATTTGACTAAAAAAATTTTTTAATTCTAAGAATCTATCCTTAAAATATCAGGGCATAGAGCTCAAATGCTAGTTTGTAAGATGACTATTCCCTATTAGAAGGAACCAGGGCTCTTTGAAAATATGGGTGGACCAAGAAAAGTATAAGGTGAGCCTGGAGCATCTTATTAAATATTTTGCCAATAAGTAAGGAATTGCTCAAAAAATGACAGGGACATGTCACAAAAACACAGGCAGCTGCTAGAAGGGACTCCCACTCATTAAGTATGAGACAATTTGAGCAGTAACCATTGAAAAAAATAGCATTTCATGAGTTCCTGCCAATGTGATGAACTTATGAAATATATAAAGAAGAGCTCTTGCTTACACAAGAGTGCCAAGTGCTGACTTGTAAATGTGAAAAGAGTGCTTGAATTGGAAATCTTTCATTTTTCAGCCAACATAATAAATTTTGACTGATTCAGGCAAAAATTATTAATAGATATAAATCTAAAGAGAAATTTTTGATGAGAAGCAGGATATTTGCATGATTTTATGGTATGTTCCCAGAGACTGGTGAGCACACCCCAAGGGCCATTCAGACTATATCAGTAGGCTGCCTAAAGGGAAGCCATCTTGCTTCCAGTATGCTTTTGGCTTGTTCTGTCTTAAAAGTTTAGAATTAACCTGCTGCTTGCTTACACAGCTTCTGGGTACAAGATTAGAAAACAACCTGAGGAAAAACAAAGAGTCCAGAATAGGACAACCACAGACTGCTGACAACAGGATCCATTAGATGATTTATTGTTTGGGGATAACCATCAAGCACGCTATGATGACTTGCACAGAGCTTGCTTTCTGGCACCAACCCCCATTACCCTTTCCGTTTACAAATTGCTCAGAAAGCAGAGAAAGATGAGGTGGTCTTTGAGACAATATTCCTCTATCTTTCAGGCTGCTGGCACTTGAATAAACCACCTTTCCTTTACCAACACTTGCCTCTCGTGTTTGGTTCTCTAGTGGCAGGCAGCTGAGCCTCCATTTGGCAAAAAGACTGCTTATTAGTAACAAGAGAAAAAACTACTAACTATAATGTGAACAACTCAGACAAACCTTGACCAGGAGATGAAAATTAACATCACAAATGAGGAGCAGATGGCACACAGATTGTGTGTTTTGAGGTGTGATCCTCTGAGGATACAACATCACTAATGTACTATTTTGGCCAGGATGCATCTGAAACTAATCATGAAGAAACATCAGAAAAACCCAAAATAAGGAATATTCTAATTTTTTAAAAAAGGTCTGTTTTTTAAAAAATGGCCATATCATAAAAGATAACGAAAAGGCAAGGAAATGTTCCATATTAAAGGAGACTAATGAGACATGACTACTCAATATAATACCTGATCCTAGACTGGGTCTAGTGCTGGAAAGGAAAAACATGCTATAAAATACATTATTAGATCAAGTGACAAAATTGGAATATGGATGATAGATTAGATAAAAGAATTATACCAAGGTTAAGTCTACTAAAGTTGATGACTGCAGTGTGGTTTGTAAGAGATACACCCCTATTCTTAGTATTAATAAGTATAGACTAAAGTATTAGGGGTAAATATAGTAGAAAAAAGTGGTTCAGAAAAATATGTATCCATTTTCTGTCTGTAGGCATATACATATACATATTCTTTCATAGATATATAGATAGGTACATATATGAAGAGATAAATGGACTAAAACCCATCAGTACAAAGATTACTTTAAACTGAAAACATTTGAGTAACAATAGATGCATAAAGAAATCTTGTCTGAGGCCGGGCACGGTGGCTCACGCCTGTACTCTTAGCACTCTGAAAGGCCAAGGTGGGAGGATCCCTTGAGCTCAGGAGTTCAAGACTAGCCTGAGCAAGAGCGAGACCCTATCTCTACTATAAATAGAAAGAAATTAGCCAAACAACTAAAGACAGAAAAAAATTAGCAGGGCATGGTGGCACATGCCTGTAGTCCCAGCTACCTGGGAGGCTGAGGCAGGGGGATCGCTTGAGCCCAGGAGCTTGAGGTTGCTGTGAGCTAGACTGACGCCACGGCACTCTAGCACAGGCAAGAGAGTGAGACTCTGTCTCAAAAAAGAAAAAAGAAATCTTGTCTGAACATCTCTTAGCTCATTAAAGCAGAGTCTCCCATAAATACAACTTCTATTTAACTTCCTCCACGGGTTTCCTATTTGGGAGAAGAATGACTCTTGGAAAGGTGCAAATTCAGCTGCCATAAATCCTCTAGGGGAGTTTCCAACCAGGAAGGAGACTGTCCATTAGCATTGGGATGAAAAAACTCACTAGAACTGTTAGGTAGATAGTGAGGGATTCCTGGTCTCGTAAGTACTAAAGTGGGTGCTCTTGCCCCTATCTTGGTCCTGCCCCACCCTGATTCTCCATACCTGGGGGAGGAGGGACTACCCTTTGAATCTGACAATCAGAACTTGGCACACTACCTGCAAAAGAATGCAGAGAACTCTCTAACCCACAGGCCAAGCAGCATGTGTACCATAAAGTCCAGAAAGTGACCTAGAGCCCACATACGCAGTTAAGGCTCAGGTCATGTGACTCCCAACTGTCCAAAGTGGTTCCATGGTGGCCTGAACCACAAGGGAGGTCCCTATATGGGCACTATAAAATAAGACGCAGACCATTGACAAGCTCACTTTTGCACCATTCCTTCTGCTCTCCCTTTGCTGTAACAGCGGGCCTGGTCGTCATCTGTGGCGTATGTACCATGATCTGTAAACCTGTATCTTGCTCTTGCCCTATAATCCTATCTTTCTTTCCTCAATAAATCCCATTTTTGTGCTTGCCTAACTTTGGTGTGTCTGGTCATTCTTTGGCCATGGGCACGCCAAGGACTGACATTTAAGACTAAAACCTGACAGAACTTTCCAAACTTTTGGCTGAAGCCCCTTTTCTCCCATTAAGCTGATCTATAAACCTTCCCTCCTAGCTGTTCACCAAGCTGCTCCATACCGTGTACTTCCTTGCATGTAAATAAACCTTGTCTTTTCTCCTGTTAATTACTTGTCAATTGATTTGCAGGCCTCCCAAACCACTCAAGGTTAAGATGTAAGTATGTTGGGGGTGGGAGATGACCACATTTCCCCTTGTCTTCTCTGGCTCCAAACTTCTGCTTTTGATAAATTAATTCCATGGAAGGATGTCCTGCTGTGGATGCTGTCCCTCTTCTCTACGTCCCAGGCGTAGGTTGCATCACCTTTTTCTTGACTTCCTTCTAAAGCATAAAATAAATAATTTCTACCTGTTGGGGAAGTAGAATTCCTACCAACAAAGAGAGACTTCTCCACATTAATGCAGAAAGAAAGAAACAGATTAATTACTTAGTAAACACAGTAGAGTACATGCATATATAGGTAGCCTGTGAGTAACTGTGAAGTCAGGATGAAATGTCACATAATTCAGTAAAACAGAAGAAAGAATAATAAAACTTCTCTTGTCTCCTCAGGAGACAAATAGTTATATCTCAAGGTAGGCTCCTAGCTTAAGTCCAGGGGTGTGGGCTGACATTTCAAGGGGCTGGGAGGCCCAGACCTCAGAAACATCTCTGTAGAGTGAAACAAGAGATGAGGCTTATCTAGCCCCTGGAGAGATTAATATATGTTCCAAACAGCTAGAGCAAAGACTCAGGCCCATTCTATTTCCAAGGAGACCCTTTCTGAAGGAAAGGGGGAGGTGGCAGGCCTCTTACTCTTTATAAGTACCATGTGCAGCATCTTTTTTTTTTTTTTTTTTTGCTTTTTTGAGACAGAATCTCACTCTGTCACCCTGGGTAGAGTGCAGCAGCATCATCATGATCACTGCATCCTCACAGTCGTTGGCTCAAGCGATCCTCCTGCCTCAGCCTCCAGAGTAGCTGGGACTACAGGCACATGCTACGGCACCTGACTAATTTTTCTATTTTTATTTTTTTAGTAGAGATGGGGGTCTCACTCTTGCTCAGGCTGGTCTTGAACTCCTGAGCTCAAGCAATTCTCCCGCCTCAGCCTCCCAGAGTGCTAGTATTACAGGCGTGCAGCGTCTTTTCTTACTTTTGGGATGATGTGTATGAAGGGTAGGATTATATGATGGCAACACCTGGCAAACAACCGAAAGTTAAACTTTAAATATCCTTGTTGCTAAAGTCCTTTGCCCAATCCAACAACTGAAAATTCCTATAGGGCATCTCTATCCCAGCAAGCTATGACTTCCTGCCATGGTTTCTTGCTCTCCCTCTGACTCCACACTCCCTGCTTTTCCCCTTGGACAGCTTTTTCTCCTTAGACTCCACCAAGAAACTCAATGTCTCTTGTATTATGATGCAGAGCAATTTAGTTTTCCATGCGCTACAAGGCTCTGGAGCCTCAGAGACATTTCTACTCCCCAGAAGCTTTAGTGCTGGTCTTCTGTATCTGTGGGCTTTGACTCCAGATCCCCCCTTTATGTGTGGGGGAAAATGGACAAAGGCTTTAAAATTTCAGACTTTTCCTTTCTTCTTTCCCCACTAGGCTTTGAGGGGAAGAAAGACAGAAGTAGAGACATGTTGCTGACCTGAATTAGGTCACCTTTCCCCTCCACATCCCCCTCAGAAAGTAGAAATGACTATACCCAGTTTGGGGTTTAACTGATGATTTTTCTCTGATTTTTCATATTTCTTTTTCCTAAGATATCTATTTTTATTCATATCTTATCTAAAAATCGAGATGCATCTTACATTTACCATGAAGTGATGAGATACCACCATCTGCACTCCCCCAAAAAGTTAAAGTTTCTTTATCTTCCTCAGATCCAGATCCATCTAGGAGAACAATTGTTCTTTTCTTCCCCCGGCCCAAGATCAGAAATATGACCACACCTGAACAAACTCTTTAAATTACACGGAGAACTATTTACCAGTTAATCTGTGTTCCCTATCCATTCATCCTCCCTAGGAATTATTGCCCCTCAACAAAATTCTTCTTTCCCCCCCTTCCCATAATCCATTTTACCTGAAAGACATATAAGCTTCTGGCTGGGGCACAGTGGCTCACACCTGTAATCCTAGCATTCTGGGAGGCCGAGGCGGGTGGATTGCTCGAGGTTAGGAGTTTGAAACCAGCCTGAGCAAAAGCGAGACCCCCATCTCTACTATAAATAGAAAGAAATTAATTGGCCAACTATCATATATATAGAAAAAATTAGCCGGGCATGGTGGCGCATGCCTGTAGTCCCAGCTACTCGGGAGGCTGAGGCAGCAGGTTTGCTTGAGCCCAGGAGATTGAGGTTGCTGTGAACTAGGCTGATGCCACGGCACTCACTCTAGCCTGGGCAACAAAGCGAGACTCTGTCTCAAAAATAAGACATATAAGCTTCTAAACCCTGTTGGGAAGTTGAATCTTTATCCTGAGGATGTGGCTACAAAATACTTGTATATTTTAACTCTGTGAGGATATTTATTATAGTTTGGGTTTTTTTAGAGTTGTCTTTGCTCCCTCTAGGTTCCTATTTTTTGTTTATTCATTTTGCTCTCTTGTGTTGAATGAGTCCTAAGGAATATGTTGATCTTTGTCTATCTTTTCATGTTAAAAGCCCTAAAATCCTGTAAGTTTTGCCTGTGGACAGTACTTGCCAAATGGTGGATGATCTAGTAAACTGTCAGCCATTTAAGTCAGTATATGGAGGTTTTTCTCTAAAACCTTTTTTTTTTTTTTTTTTTTTTTTTGAGACAGAGTCTCACTCTGTTGCCCTGGCTAGAGTGCCATGGCATCACCCTAGCTCACAGCAACCTCAAACTCCTGGGCTCAAGCGATCCTTCTGTCTCAGCCTCCCGAGTAGCTGGGACTACAGGCATGCACCACCATGCCTGGCTAATTTTTTCTATATATTTTTAGTTGGCCAATTAATTTCTTTCTATTTTTAGTAGAGACGGGGTCTTGCTCTTGCTCAGGCAGGTTTTGACCTCCTGACCTTGAACGATCCGTCCTCCTTGGCCTCCCAGTGTGCTAGGATTACTCACCACATCCGGCCTCTAAAACCTTTTGGTATTGTTTTACTTTTTATTTTTTGCCTAGAGAGCACAAGCTGGACCACTGGTGTTCTGGAGAAGATAGAGAAGGGAATTGGGAATTTGGAGGTTCCAAAATCCAATGTCTAGACTTTCACTAATCCCTGTTTACAACCCTTTACTTCACCTACATCTTCTATTACATACGATGTGCCTAAGACCTACCTACCTCTCTGGTTGAGTTTTTCCAGAAATAAGCCTGTGATTACCTGCTTGGGGACAGTCACTGGATGCACAGGAGGGGAACCAGGGGTCTAACCTCTGTGTATACTGACTTCAGTAGATCCCTCTGCTTTCAGTACCACGCCTTAACCCCTGGTATTAGTTAGACACTTGAGTCTTTGGGGGATTCTATAGGGGAAACAGGTTCATTTCTTGAATCTCATCTAGGCTTAAGTTTTCTTTGCCCCATATAATATGGTAGAAATGATACTGAGTGGCTTCTGGGCCTCCACCTCAAGAGATGTTGCAGCTTCTGCTCTCATTCTCTTTGAACTCTGCCCTGAGATTGCCATGTAAAAGGCCCAGCATGACCTGTTAGGAACAGGTGCAGGTTGGCAGTGCTAACCACAGGACAACAGGAGGAGGGTGAATATGAGGAGACCAATCAATGAGCATCTAGAATCAGATGCACAACAACAGGAACATGAGGTTAGGGACCTTTCCTGTCCAGGAGCATCCACAGAAACTAGGAGCTCATGACCAAAGCTAACCTTTCCTCCATCAACATACATTGGCATAGTAAAAATCACGCCCACCAGGGCCATGACAGTTTAAAAATGTCATGGCAACCCCTAGAAGTTACCCTATAAAGATAAAATTGGGGAGGTCCCTTAGTTCCAAGAACTCTCCACCCTTTTCTCTGAACAATGATGAATATTCCACCCATCATTTAGCATATCATAAGATATAGACATAAAAATAGAAGTGTGTTAAGACCCCAGAGTCTTTTCCACTTGTGGAGACAGACCCATCCCTCCTCCAGGACACACTTTTGCTTTGTATCCTTCACTTTGCAATAAAAGCTGCTTGTGTTGGGAGTGCTTTGTGTCTTCACCATTCTGTTGCACCAGCCCTGCTTGCAATTCTTCCAAGCAAGGAGTCAAAGAATGAGGACAACTCTCCCCAACAACACCTGACAGGACCTACTGGAAAATGAGAGGCTACATGGAGGAGAACAAAGGCTCCAGTCAACTGCCAGACATATGGATGAGGCCACTGAGAACAAGACATCCCTCAGCCAACCTCAGCCTCCTTTCGAGGAATGCTAGCTACTCCTTGAAAAACCCTGGTGACCATGCCCAAGCACAGAGTTGTCTGCCAGCACCGTTTTCCCTTCTGGGCTGAGTCACCAAACCAGTCTGAAGAGGATGGGGAAAAGTGCAGATCCTGTTTCAGTCTAAAGTAGACTGGATCCGACTTTTCACCCGTCTGGCACATGAGCGCTTCTCTTTCCTGGGGATAACTAGCCAGATGGAAGGACTGACACACGGGACCTGCACTTTCCATCTCTCCCAAAGGCCAGCTCCAAAAAATTATTCGTGAAAGAATGGTGAAAGGGGCTACCGTTCTTGAAGTAATGGTGACTGGTGGGGAGATAATTCTTTGAAGAATGGTTATTTTAAAGGCTCTGGGACCGACTTCTTCGAAACAGCCCCTTAGCTAGGCATTGACATAGAAATCTCTGCGAGAATCACCTTAGGCTGTGAGCTCGTGAAACGACTTGCTGGGGACATGCCTGGTGTCTTTGAAGACAGTGTAATAATGGTGAAATAACACTTAAAGTAATGATTTTTTCAACACTCATGCCAACTTATCACAAATTATGCCAGAGGCCAGCCAAACCCACATGGAGTAGAGACAAAACATCACAGCTAAGTCCTACCCAAATCACTAGCCTACAGATTCATAAAAAAAAATTTTTAAATCCAATTGATCCTTGAACAACATGAGTTTGAATTGTGCGGGTCTACCCATACTTGAATTGTCTTCTGCATTTGCCACCCCTGAGACAGCAAAGTCAATCCCTCCTCTTCCTCCTCCTCTTCAGTCTAGTCAATGTGAAGATGATGTGGATGAAGACCTTTTATGATGCTCCACTTCCACCTAATAAATAGTAAATATATTTTCTCTTCCTTATGATTTTCTTAATAACATTTTCTTTTCTCTAGCTTTATTGTAAGAATATAATATATTGAATATAACATATTGTACAAAATACTTGTTAATCAATGGTTTTTGCTATTGGTTAGGATTTCAGTCGATAGTAGGCTATTAGTAGTTATGTTTTGGGGGAGTCAAAAATTGTATGTGGAATTTTGACTGTGTGGGGGTTGGTGCCCCTAGACTCCACATTGTTTCAGGGTCAACTGTAGTTGTTATTTTAAAACACTAAGCAATTTGTTCTATGGGAAAAGTCAACAGTAATAAAGCATAATGATGTCTACAGCTTACTTTCAAATGTTTCATAAAAACATATATATTTTTTTCTTGAGTGAGTTAAAGGAAATGTTTCAAAATATTAATATTTAGTAAATCTAGGAAAGATATAGGGGTATTTACCATGCCATTCTTTCCATTTTTCTATACATTTGAAATTATTAAAATTAAAAGTCAGAAAAAGTAAAATTTAAAATACAGAAGAAAATATTGGCAAAATGTTGATAATTATTGAAGGCAAGTAATTGGTAAATGGGGACTCAATATTGATTTTTGTCTATGACATTTTCACAATAAAAGGGTTTTAAAATATACATCAGGGATGACAAAAAAGTTGCAAGTTAAAAATTTGGTTCCTAGTCCCATTCAACAGACACACATTTGTTACCCCAACCAGACTCTATCAAATTGCCTAACGTTGCAGATTCCTTAGGTAACCTACCTGTTTCCAACCCTCTGCTTCCTTTCTGGCGAAGCCTGTTTTCCACTAAAGAGGTTGAAAATGGCAAATTATCACTTTCCTGGCTCAGCTGTACTTAGAACATGGGCATATGACTCAGTTCTGGCCCCATTCCTCGGAAATTGTTGATTTTTGTTGTTACTTTGTCCCCCCTGCAGTGGGTGGGCACCTGAAATCATTAGTCAGTTCCTTTAGCCTTACCTGCGCTGCTTAGAGCCTTCCCCAACTATGCATAGTTTAAGGTTCACCCAGAGATTTGGGCAGAGTTTATTGTAGAATTTGGGTCTCTCCCTCTCTTGCGCTCTCCTTTCTGGAATTTCCCTATTTACTTCCAAGCTGTTTTACTCCCTCTGAACTTTGTTCTCTGGTTCTTCAAACTAGTAAAATTGTGGGTTTCTGTGCATAGGGTTTTTGACTACCCTTCCTAGGTCTTGTCTTCAAGGCAAAAGGCTTTAAAAATGGGAAACTTCTTTAGTGAAATTTTCTTCTTCCAATCATAGACCCAGATTCTGCTGCTTTTAGTCTCCAATGCCTTTATGTAGTTTGTTCTCTTTTACCCAGAAACTATAGTTGTCATATGCAAAAGGATTGGATTAATAGAAGTTACTTCACAATTCTCTTTCAGAAGACAAAGGAATATGACAATGGATTCATCGTTTTCAGGTATTCAGCCTTACTGAATACATAATATGAAAAGGATCAAGATCTGTATAGAAATTGCTTAATCTTGCTTTTTACAAAATATCCCAATTCCTTTCTTTGAAGAATTGTTAATGTTAAATGTGTTCATTTTTCTTCATATAGGTTAATAAAAAGTGTCTACTGTCTTAATATACCTAAAATAGGTAAAGCATTAATTTTTCTTATACTGTATATAAGAGGAAATATTATTAATGATCAGTTTTCTTCCACTTAAATTGACTTGACTAATTTAGAGTCTTGCCCAACATTTTATTACCAATAGTAGTCTGGGAAAGTATGGCCACATAATAAGTTTTTAAAATAAATCTTATACAATGAGTAATGTATACAATTAATGAAACCATTCTCTTTCCTATTTTAATTGTGAAAGTGTTTTTCCAAGTCAAAACTTAGGATGCAATAAATGTTATCCAATAGACCATATCAGAAAAACACAGTATTCTATTTTACTCTTTTCAATGGTCAGAAATTAATAGAGTCCAAAATAGTAGTTGTCAGAAGAATAATACATATGGTATAAAACAGCAGAAAGGGAACTGAGTTGCAAAAGGCTAAAAATGTCATCTTCTCTCATTTTCCAACAATTCGAAAGGTATCTTCTGCTATGTAATTCTGCATTTATAATATTCCTGAGGTTGTAGTTAAAGGATAGACTCAAGTGAGAGAAGTAAAGTTTAAAAGTAGAGCACATTTATTTTGGACCCTCCAATTGCTGACCTGGCTGAGGTGATGGGACAGTCCCCCAGCTTTGCCAGCCTTTATGATGATGAATGTTAGCTTACTGACAGATGACCCCCCTCTATGTGGGCTTCCATTTATTGTTTTTGCAGCTGGTTAAACAGCAAGCCATAATGTAGGCCATTGTGTGTCCACAGGAAAGTGATTCTAGACATAGAGGGATGTCTTTCTTGCAAATTTAAAGTAGTTTTATCTGCGTGATTGAGAACCCTTGATGAGAAGACTTTAAACACTACATTTATCTGATGATGAATGCATTGTCAGTGCTGGCCTCTTTATAGAAATCATGCATTGGTTATCTAGCATCTGGAAATGTACAAAACATGAGCTTCTGAAACTTTCTTCCAGTAGGTAACGGCTTTGTTCACAAAATAATAACTTCAGGTCATACACTCAGCTTATCTCTCACCTCTTTAAACCTAGGTAGGATATGGCTCTAGTCCATACATGTTTTTTATTTGATCTACAAGCATTTTAAAAACTGAAACAATATTTTAAAATATGGAGAGCATTTTCCCAAATACATTTTAAAAAGCCAAAACAAAAGCCCAAATTTTCATCTCCTCTTGCAAATTGAGAGACTCAAAGCCCAGGACTCAAATTCCTGGATGAGAATACTGGATTGAGGTGAATATCTGCAGTTCCTAAAGGCCCTGTGCTGCCCCCAACTCAGATCACTTCATTTTCCAACCTGCTCAGCCCAAAGGGCATTGAGTTTGAAACCTACATCTTATATGATTAAAATACCAATTTGGGAACTTTTTTCACTAATACTGTAAATGTAAAGATAAGGTTGTTATTGATATGACCCAATAGTCTTCGAAAATCAGGCTCAAATATAGGAGATTGTAGGAGTAACTTCTCTTTAATCAAACCCTTACAAAGAATATGTAGCATATAAGAATGTTCAGCATGTAAGCTGAAAACTAATTTTTCTATATTCATCTGTATACATATGCCTTTAGAGAGCAGTCATATACTTTTTCAACAAAACTTATATATTTATTTTTATTATAACATCTAGGAATTGACTGTTTTGCCAATCACACATTTCCAACATGAGGTGAAAATGATAATCTCTGTAATCTTCAACTTAAGTGTGATGAGAGGCTTTTTTGTGCCCTTCCTTTTGCTCTCCGTTTGCTGCAACAATGAGTCTCATCATCATCTGTAGAGTACGTATCATGCTCTGTAAACCTATATCTTGCTCATGCCCTATAATCCTATCTTCCTCTCCTCAATAAACCTCATTTTTGTGCTTGTCTTAAAAAAAATGATGAGAAAATTTGGAGAAACTAAAAACAAGAACTAAAAATTATCAAAATGCCAAAAAGAACTAAACAACAGGATAGGTATAATCCATATAAAAGAAATAACTTTCTGACCAAAGTTCTGATAGACCAAACAGTAATTACATTTATTTATTTCTTGCTCTTAATCATCAAAACAATCCTATGATGTAGATTGTATTTTAGTTATCTATTGTTACATTAAAAATTACCCCCAAATTTAGCAGCTTAAAACTATAAATACTTATTGTCTGATTAACCCCTAGTAAGACTTGGGTAAACCTATGTGATTACATAATCACATAGTTTGGATCTTTGGCAAGATGAGAGCTTCATTGTTCAGTTACTTGCCTTCTTTCTCTTGCTTTACTTTTTTCTCTGTTTCTTTCATTCACTCTACAAACAAAACTAATTTTAAAATATTGCTTGAATTTTATGGGCCCAATTTTGCTCTTGGGATATCCTACATGAATTAGAAAATAAAATGTATCCTATTTTTATAGTAACAATTTGGAGGAAATTAAAACCACAGTATAACAAAAAAAATGGATAAATTGCTATTATAGGCTTTTCCATAATGCAAATTAAATAGTTAACTGCGGTACACATAGAACATCTGCTAATCCAAATTAAAATGAACGAGGAACTAAATTAGAATTGCTTTTTCCATCTAATCATATAGAAGACTAAACATATTATGTGCCACATATTGTCAGTGTTTTTAAGGCATTGCCTATTAGTGAGCTTAGTTCGGTAAATTAAAGCAATAACTAAATCGTATCCTAGGGACCTGACGGAGTTAGTGACTGGCTTCCTCAGTACTTAATTAACAGCTGGGTAGAGCCACCAGACAACTTTAGTTCAGTAATAACAACAAAAGGTATAGATTTGCTTTAAATCCCAAGCCAAAATTGGCCATAGTCCCTTTCCTTGAGTTGCACCATTTTATGTTTGCTTGCCTTAATTACCTTGTTATCAAATTTCTGATCTCAATATGCACAATATCAAGGTAATTTCAAACTCATTTTTGAATTCTGGATTCTAGACTCTGGATTATTCCCTATAAAACAGTGGAAAACAGAAAATAATTTTTAAAACATCTCATCATCAAAAATTTGAAAGCCTGGCAGAAAGAGACAAAATATAATGCCCTTGTCTTGTTACTTTTAAGGAGTACAGTCCACTGCCAGCCTCCCTCTGCCTTCCTGTGGTTCTCCCCACTCACTCACATAATTATCACTGGGGACAATATTTGATTGCTCTTGGTGACCTGGCTTTCTTCTCTTTTTTTCACCATGAAAGAAAAGAAACATCAGGCTCCCTTCAGTAGCACATATGTTAAAACTGAATCTGTACTTTGATAGGACGTATTCTATATATGAAAAAAGAGGCTAGGCGTGGTGGCTCATGCCTGTAATCTCAGCACTTTGGGAGGCCAAGGTAGGTGGATCGCTTGAGGCCAGGAGTTCACGACTAGCCTGGGCAACATAGATCTTGTCTCTACAAAAAACTTTTAAAAAATTAGTCAACAGCAGTGGTACATGTCTGTAGTCTAGCTACTCAGGAGGCTAAGGCAGGAAGATGGCTTGAACCCAGGAGTTTGAGGCTGTAGTGAACTATGATGGGTAAATTCACATCTAATGGGTACAATGCACACTAACCAAGTGAAGGGCACACTTCCAACTTTGACTCAAACTGTACAAAAGCAAATTATGTAACCAATACATGTGTACCCCAGTAAAATTCTGAAAATAAAAAAAAAAAAGAATGTTTACCTCTTGGTTAGGGCTCGAGTTGGGGGTTGGAAGTACATAATTTATAGCTGCCTAGAACAGAAACACTGAAATAAACAAGAAAGGGGTTTATTTTTGCTCACATGACATGCTCAACGGTAGGCTGTCCAGGTAGGGGCACCTCAAGACTCTAGGCTTTCTAGCTTTCATCCTATCACTTTTCAGAGTGTTTTCCATACTCATAGTTACAAGATTGTTGCTCTACCTCTAGGTGTTGCCTCCAAATTCCAGTCAGGAAGAAGACGGGGAAATACAAAGATGTGAGCCAGATGAGTTTAACTCTTTTTCTCAGTGAAAAAGTAGCTTTCCCAGAAGCCCCACCCAATAGACTGAAACTTAAATCTCACTGACCAAGACCTAAGGAAGCCTGCGAAACATAGCTTTGCAGTTGGTACATTGATGCCCCCAAATATACAGCATTTTTTTTTACATTAGGAAGAAAAGATATGTTCTATATATACTTCTGTATTGTTTCCATTTTTAAATTGATGCATAATATTTTATATATTTGTGGGGTACATATGATATTTTGTTATTGATAGAATGTTTTGTTTCCATTTTTATAAGAATGTACTTATGTAGTATATGTCTGTGTATATATTTTTTAGATTTAGAAAGAACTCATGTGTAGTACAATGGGTGAAGGAGAATTTAGCCTGATTGATTTAAAATATCTAAATATGTGAAAATATTTCCAATATAATTGAGTATAATTATATATACTTTTAATTTAAAAGGTTAATTGCTAAAATGATCTTAACTGTTATAATAAATTTCCTACGAGACATAATTCACTGTCTTCAAGAAGCAATGTTTAGAAAGAGCTAAGTGTTAGAAACCAGACAAACTTTTATGTGGAAAATAACTGGGTTAATTATTACTATGGCATTCACTCACCTTCAGAGAGATGGAAAACTAGGTGGAGAGAAGCCTGCACCACTGTGAATGAAAAAAAAACAACCCAGTTTTGAGACAAGATTAGAGATAAAAAGAAAAAAAAAAGAGAAAGAACAAAACCCTAGATTTGTATTTTATACTCCAATTACTTTTAAGAAAATTCACCATCTAAACTAGTAATATTAGAGCAAAGCTTGAAAACAGCAGAAACATACCCTGAATCACTCCACAACTAGTTTTAATTTTTAAAGGTTCCTATTCTTCTGGCCTTTATAACCTTTTGCACTTGCTTTACCTATTTGCAATCTCAAATGATTTTCTACTTTGTAAACTGGAAACCAAATATTATAGAGGATGATTAATGCAAACATTTTTCTTATTTGCATAAACAAATGAATGAGATACAAAGCAGTGAGGTTTGAGAGAATAAACATCACAATGTGTTTTCTTAGTGTGTGTGTGTGTATGTTTTTAATCTTGTGTTTGAGAGTAAGCAATAGAGTTTTTGGAGGGTTTTGGATTTTATGAAATTATTGGGTTTTTTGGATGAAAGTGCTTCCCATGCATTAAGGGGAAGTTTTAAAAGGCCAAGTTCCCCAAATAGGCTGTGGGCTCTGGTTAGAAGGAAATAGCTACCTGGGGAGAAGCAGCAGCAGCAGTTTAAGGTGAGCCTCAGTGGCCTGAGGAAGGGCCAGAGCCAAGAGCTGGCAGGATGAGGAGGAGTTGAGGGCATGAGGATGAGTCAGTGCCTCGGCAAAGTGAGAATTCAGAAGACCTGCAGACTGAGCGAGTTCTGCATCTCAACTACTGACTTCTGGAGGAAAGTAGTTTCCCCACTTCGTGTGTTTGGAATCAATTCAAAAGTATGCCAGAAAGTAAGGAAGGAGCCAGCACTATGACTGGACAGAGGAAAAAGTCCTACTAATTGGGCGAAAATTTTAAAAGTTCTAGAATTTTTTTAAAAAGCCACTAAATTAAATAACATTTGCATAGTCTCCAGCAATGTACCTTGAATATAGTAGGTCCTGAAAAAAATGTTAGTCCCTTCTGTCCCACTAGCTTTGTAGACTCTTTAGTATCTGTATCAGTGCTTTCCAATTAGTTATGTGCTCACTAAGAACATACTCCGTAAGAACGGGGTGAATGACCATGGCCTGACCGTCCTAGTAGTGTCAAAACTGCAAGGGTGTTTCAGTCTAGGTCTAGTTGCTCATCGCATAAGGATCCAATTATTGAGATAAGGAGGATTGTCAAGGAAGAAAGGAATTCGTCAATTCGACGGACATAGGAGGAGGGGAAAAGCTGTCTCAAATCTCTCCACTAATGAGATCATGGGCTTTTTAATGTGGGGCCACGTGCTTTGGGGCAGGTCAAGGGGTATGGTGAGTCCTGGTGTCAGGAAGTCTGCTCTGAGGACTTCAGGATCTCAACTCCTTTGTCTTGCAGAAAATCCATCATTTCCAAGAAACAATTCTAAAAGTCAAGTAGTTGGTTAAGGGAGAGGGTTATATAGGGGTCATTGAAATTTGTTCAGTGGGGTCTAGTTACGATAGGAGATCACATTTTACCAGACACCTTTCAGATTTATAGGCCTGAATTTCTCTATATCATAGTCCCCTTCCGGCATCCTGTGAGTCCCATTTCTTTGTCATTGTCATCCTCTAGAGAGCTGGGACCCTATTGTCTTATGGAATTCTCCAAGTGGTGGCCCTTTGAACTTCCTTTCTTATCAGCATTTTAACATGGGATTTCAGATCTTTCTCGCCTGCATTGGTGCCTGCACGGCACTTCTTTTCCATACGCCAACTCCATCATTAAGTGTGCTGTTCCTCACCCTGCTCTAAGACACCAGCCATGGACCCCCTCATCACACATGGCTAGGATCAACCAGGGGAATTCATCCTAACCACTGGCCTGTGGGCAGGTGGCCATCCAGGGCTGACAGAAAGCATTTTTAAAAAACTAAAACCAGCTAACTTAATACTTTTCCATCTTCATATTCTTCCTCCTTCCTCCATTTAAAAGTTAACTATTTAAAAACCATGCCAGCCAGGTGTGGTGGCTCATGCCTGTAATCCTAGCACTCTGGGAGGTAGAGGTGGGTGGATCACTAAAGGTCAGGAGTTTGAAACCAGCCTGAGCAAGTGCAAGACCCCATCTCTACTAAAAACAGAAAGAAATTAATTGGCCAACTAAAAATATATAGAGAAAAAATTAGCCAGGCCTGATGGTGCATGCCTGAAGTCCCAGCTACTCAGGAGGCTGAGGCAGGAGGATTGCTTGAGCCCAAGAGTTTGAGGTTGCTGTGAGCTAGGCTGATGTCATGGCACTCTAGCCCAGCCAACAGAGCGAGACTCTGTCTCAAAAAAAAAAAAACAAAAAACATGCCATATTTTATTAGAAATATGTAATATTTTGCCAACATTACAAACTCCAATTATTATTCATACATTCCAAAGCAAAGCTGCACCATCTTTGATAAATATAAGGGTTATTTGTGTCCACTCTTCTCCATGGCTTTTCTCCTAATTTAGACTGTTAATACCCTGCATGTAGATTCACTGATTTGCTCAGCTCCTGAAGGAGGCCCCTACACCACATCCAATTCATCTAACTGCATGTCCTAAGACATCTTTGTGAAGCACAGATTTGATCATTTGACTCATCTGATCAAAAGTCTTTGAAGATTTTCCATTGTAGAAGAAGCTGTCTCTCAAGTCATGCCACCTCTAACATGTATCCTCATCAAACACCATGAAACCTTGGACTTCATTCCACATTCCTATCTCCAGGCCACTGTTCAAAGTATCCCTGATATTCTGCGTGTCCTCCAACCACAGAAATTTTCTTAGACACTTGCCTTAATCTATCCATCCTCCATACTCCAGGAGCACTTATTTTTGTGTGTGTGCCTCTTAACACAATCTGCTTTGTGCTAAAATTATATACATGTCTATGTATCTATCTATCTGTGTATGAAGGGGCTTATATAGGCTTCTTCTATAGGATTGAGTTCTAGGGGCCATACTAGGGAAGAGAGTAGAGGAAGACGTTTACAGAAAGAAGAATGAAGAAGAAATACGGCAGAGGCAAAATGCCATGTAGTTAGAGAAAATAGAAACAGAAGAAACAATTGTCTGGGTCAAGAGTCAGTAAGGAAAAAGATGTCTGACAGCTTTCCTGTTCTCAGGCCTGGCTATCTTCCTGCCATAGGTTCTATGAGACTTCTCTGTACTATTGCCCTTCACGTAAGCAAATCTGAGTCAGAACTGTCATTCCTTGAGTCTAAATGATCCCTTATTAATACAACCTAGTATTGGCCAAGCAAGGTGGCTCACGCCTGTAATCCTAGCACTCTGGGAGGCCGAGGAGGGTGGATCATTTGAGCTCAGGAGGTGAAAACCAGCCTGAGCAAGAGCAAGACCCCGTCTCTACTAAATAGAAAGAAATTACTTGGACAGCTAAAAATATATAGAAAAAATTAGCTGGACATGGTGGCACATGCCTGTAGTCCTGGCTACTTGGGAGGCTGAGGCAGAAGGATTGCTGGAGCCCAGGAGTTTGAGGTTGCTGTGAGCTAGGCTGACACAACGGCACTCTAGCCCAGGCAACAGAGTAAGACTCTGTCTCAAAAAAATACAACCTAGTATTGTGATTTGCTCATTAAATGTTTATTAAATTGAAGTGTTAAACAACATTACATTAAATAGAATTTCCTCAAGTTGAATGAGGACTGGGCAGCATCTGCAACACAAGACACAGGGAGACCAAGCCTCTGGGATACCAGGCGCCAATGTCCCAGGCATGATGGCTGCTGGTTGTTCCCGATGGGCCTCTCCTCCAGCTTGGAAAAGATAGGACAGAACTTTACCCACTGTTTCAAATGTCTTATAAATTTTACATTACGAATCAAGAGTTATTTCTCCAGAGCAATATATATTTATTACCTATGCTATTAAAAATGAATGATTTGATATTTTATATCTTATTCCAGATTTTCAGTAATTTTGAGGTTAACTTGATATTGACCGATAGAATGAGCACTATTACTGGAAGGCTACATATAAAATATTTACAAGCACAATCCTATATACCGAATTAGTCACAAGAGATTTGATTAAGATGTATAGAATTCTATCTTTGCTAACCTTATTAAGAGGGCTAAAGTATAGCCCCAATGTAACTGAACACTGCATACTTGATGAGAATTGACCTATAAGAAAATTTGACCATTTTTTAGACATTTCCATTTTGAAACCCTCTCCTGAATTGGAATAAATAAATTATACACTAGCCAGTGCTAAAACAAGAGATACTTTATCTTATATACAACATAGAGATTGTACTACTAGAAACAAATTTTAATAACATATTATACAAATTATTGTACTGTACAATTACCTTTTTTGTACCTGCAATTAAGTGTACACATGTGACCAGAAATTAACACAATGCCTGTACAATGGTGTGTGCCCTTTATCACAGTGAATAATATTTAGAGAATAGCTTGATTGTGTCATCAAATAAAAGGAAAGACAGTATTTAATATATTCCTACTCTTCCCTTTTTCAATTTTATTTTTCATGTGCACATTTTTGTGGCAAGCTATGCAGAGCAGAGAGTGAAATGCAAAATCCAGGTCATTTAGGACAAAAAAATGGAAAATGTTAATTCTTTTTCTCTACTCATTTTCACCTCTGGTGGGGAAAATGAGTCAGTCAAGAAATCTGATGCTAGTGCAGATTGAAAAAGTTGGTGTTAAGTAAACAATTAAGAAATGCTATTCATTTTGTAACTGAACATACATACATATATATATATCCTTATGGAATTCATTTATAGAAAGCAATCTGGGTAGACTGTGCTTTAAAATGAAAAAGAAAAAAGAAACAGTGTTCTAGCATTCTTTAGTCTTTTCAAACCCTTTCTGTAATTTTTTTTGTCTGAAAGGTTATAGTACAGACCTGGCTAGTTTTATACAACCAAAGTACAACAGACATTCAGTTCAATGATCCACAAGATGCTGAGTCCAAGAATTAGTAGAACAATCCATGGTGGTGTAAACTGGATGCTGTCACTTCCCTCATTGACCAGCTAACTCTCTCCCTACTGGTTTAATTTGACTGTCAAAATTGGTCAAATGGATAAGTTCCGGGTTGGTGAAGCATGCAATACTTTTAACTTGTAGAGCTCATTCGTTGCTTTCAACCAATATTTCAACTTGATTCATTACAAATTTGATATAATTCAGGGAAAAGATCTATATGGGATAAGAAGTAATCAACATTATTCTGTTCTTTTTATGCACAGTATATGTTTCACCATATACATATTTTTTGCTTTTCTCTCTTTTTTAAACCCACTTCAGTACAGCGCTCACTGGCTGCGAAACCCTGCCTACAGCCGGCACTCATAGTCCGCACGATAGTTTGTGCTGTGCATTAACGACAAATCCGTTTTGCTCTTGTGTGATGAGGAAAGCTTTAAAGCACTGAAAGCTTGTTTTACTTTGCAGGCAGCTTTACTTGTAATGTAAATCAGAATAGGTAACATATGCATATATGTTTTTATTACGTTATTTTTATTTTATTTTATTTTATTTTTTTTTTTTTTTGAGACAGAGTCTCACTTTGTTGCCCAGGCTAGAGTGAGTGCCGTGGCGTCAGCCTGGCTCACAGCAACCTCAAACTCCTGGGCTTAAGCGATCCTCCTGCCTCAGCCTCCTGAGTAGCTGGGACTACAGGCATGTGCCACCATGCCCGGCTAATTTTTTCTGTATATATTAGTTGACCAATTAATTTGTTTCTATTTATAGTAGAGACAGGGTCTCGCTCTTGCTCAGGGTGGTTTCGAACTCCTGAGCTCAAACGATCCGCCCGCCTCCGCCTCCCAGAGTGCTAGGATTACAGGCGTGAGCCACCGCGCCCGGCCTTTATTACGTTATTTTTAAATGTTCACAATTTTATTTTGATAAATGAAAAATTAGAAAAGTCATATCACGGCTGTCGGCAAACGTCGACACTTGGCTGTGTGCGTTCATCTGTGGCTATCGACTATAGTCGACACTCATACCGAAGGGATTAAGGAATATGGTACATTAAAAGATCAGTTAAGTAAATTCTGAGAAAGTATGCAATAGAATATTAATGGAATAATGCACACTTATTTAAATTATATGTATTGCCAAAAAGGTGCTTTGATATAGTATTAAATTAACAAGAAATAAAATCCCACATTTATAATATGATTTTGACTACATAATGAAAATCTACTCATAGAAAAAACACTGGAAGGAAATATACAGAAATACAGCACTTGTGTTTGGGTGTCATTAAGAAGTGATATTTCGGGGACAGGGCACTGGTGACTCATATTATTCAAGCTGGTGGACCCTGACCTCAGACCTCAGAACCGCATGGCCCGACCCCAGCCTCTAACTGGCGGCCCCCTCCCCACAACAAAAAAATTAAAAAAATTTTTAAAAGAAGTGCTATTTCTCTTCTATTCTTAAATTTTATAAATTCTCCTTAATGAACACACATTGTTTATTAATGGCAAAGCTTAACAGTGTGTTCACAAATGTACTCATTTTATGATCGAGTGTGCAACAAATATAAAGCTTTTAAAAATTTCTCCATGAATGAGTTGAACTTTTTATTAGTAATAATAATAAGCCCTTGCCCAATGGATAAGAAGAAAAAGTTGAATTTTATTCCAATCTTGTAAACACAGTGAAACCCAACTAATGAAACTATCTTTTTTATGTAACTCAGTCTCTGCTTGAATGATCCAAGTAAATGCGAATTTTCAGGGCTCCACACCTACCGCAGATTCTCTCCAAGATGGACTGTGGGTCCACGTGTGAGATGTGAGGCTAACATGACCTCACAACCAAGGTCCTGGGAAGTACACGGTCTTCTCCGTATTCTCACGGTGTAAGATGGAATGGCTAGTCTCCGCTGCTCCCTGCACTGACTCCCCGGAGCCACCAGGGGGCGTCTTTCTGCTGTCGTCCACCAGAGTCTGCAACTGGTGGCACTATGATCTGTTCTTTTCGGCTCAGTCAGAGCAGTGGTCTGCCTCCCAGACTTAGATTTCAGTGACATGGCTGAGCAGTCAGGTCAAGCCTCACCTAAAAATAGCCCTGCCTCCAGAATTTTCAGTCCAGTAACCATTAGCTTCCCTTTATTGTTTAATCCAGTTTAGGTTTATGTGCCTTGAAACATAAAGACTTAGAATTGATTTCAGTTTCTATGTTTTGTTCACTTAGCATTGCTACAACAAGCCAGCATGTTTAAAAATGTTTTGTAAACTCTTATAAAAGAACAAAAAGGAAATTATTATGCAGGAAACCAAAAAGGAATCAAATAATGAGATCTTACTTCCAAAGACTTTTTCTGCTCACCTGCTGTGCCCAGAAGACACAGCAGATTCCCTTCACATGCTCCATATAGCACCAAATACAGCGTCAATCTGGTGTCGGCCATTCAACGTCCCCAGTGATTTATCTGTGAAAGGTGTTGTCCTGGAGATGCTCTGCTCTAGCATCCTTCACTGGCATACCTGTGCGTGGTGTATTCAAACAAGTAACATGGGGGATGTGAAGCAGCACTTCCTGGAAGTAGAGCAACAAACGAGGCTATGTGGTCAGAGAGTAAGTAGCTCTGACATCAGAGGAGCATGGACGTAGATAGTTAGATGCTTTCTTTTGGAGAGCCACCAACTATATTCACAGATCACGTAAAAAGTTTTAAATCAGTAGGTTGACCTGCCCTTTGGTGTCCGGGCAAAGCTACAGCATTGGCTTTTCATTTTTTCTTATAGATGTGGATTCAAAATTACTCATCATATTTAGTTGTTAAGTCTCTTAACACCTCTTTTTAGTATCATTTAATTGTGGAAAAACTGAGTCATTTGTCCTATAGAATGTTCCAGATTCAGAATCTGGCCTATTGCCTCCCCATGGCTTCATCTGATTTGTTCCTCTAGCTCCTGCACTTCATAGCAACTGGTAATTTGATCCAATGCAGTACTGTTCAATGTCACTTTCTGCAAGGGAAGGAAATCTTCTATACCTGTGCTGTCCAACAGAGTGACCAAATGCCACATGCGGCTAGTCAATCCTCAAAATAACTGAAGAACTGAATATAAATGTATATAAATGCTTAGATTTAAATAGTCACCTACAGCTAGTGGGTACAATATTGAATATACAGGTTCGATTAGATTTGGTTTTAATTTGTAGGCAGGACTCCTTCACAGATGGCACGTGTAGCCTATCATGTGACACATGACGTACAACTGTCCCATCCTCAGTGATGTTAAGACTGATCATTGGGTCAGGTGGTGCCAGCATGATACCCCCACTGAAAATTCCCATCAACCTTTTTATTTATGATTTAGCATCATGTAGTTGCCTGGAGTCATTATTTTCTTAAACGTTTCAGAATAGTAATTTTATAATTTCTTTATTCCTGCATTCATTATCTGAAATTCTTTTATGAAGAATATATGCTTGATTTTTTCCCTTAATTTTCACAGTAATGAGTTGATGCCTTTGTAATCTCTAATGATTAACCATACGGTTGTTCTTTTTGTTTTAGTTCAAACAAATGGATTTTTATATATTTCGTACATTTCAATCCACAGCGGTCACCATTGACCCATCTTTGACAAGCTTCTTCTAACAAGTTCCTTTTGTCGTTGTTTTTTTGTTTTTTTTTTTATGACTTCATCACTCTTTGAATGTTTCTTGGCTTTCTGGCTTCATAGAATATACCAAGTATTTTCTGCCCTCCACCACTGTTTCTCCCAAAATTTCTGTTTCCTTTTGGGAGTGAGAGATGATATTTGGAGACCTATCTGGGCAGAGCTATTTAATTAGAATATAATTTTTCAAGTTCACCAAAGTCCCCGTCACTCCCTATTGTATTACAAAGGACATACTCCACTTATTTATGTTGCCTGCTTGGGTCTTATAGGCATTTAAGTTTGCAAACCCTGGGAAGAGGCCTATGGTAAGATCCATAATAATTTTAATTTTTTCCTGCCACAAATTATGACTAAAATACCTAATCATTAAATTTCTCTATGTCATGGTTTCCCCATCTGGAAATTCAGAACAATAATAACTGGTTCAAAAAGGGTAAGAATAGTATCAACTAGAAACATTTTCAAGTTCTAGTATTTCCACCACTACCACCACCACCACCCCAAATTTATAGTGACGAAAAATTTATTTTTGCTTAGTTTTTGAAGTTTTATAGAGTAAGTTAAAGCATCACCTGGAATAAATTAAAAACAAGTTAAGGGCCAGGCCCAGTGGCTCACGCCTATAATCCTAGCTCTCTGGGAGGCTGAGGCGGGTGGATTGCTCGAGGTCAGGAGTTCAAAACCAGCCTGAGCAAGAGCGAGACCCCGTCTCTACTATAAATAGAAAGAAATTAATTGGCCAACTAATATATATAGAAAAAATTAGCTGGGCATGGTGGCGCATGCCTGTAGTCCCAGCTACTCAGGAGGCTGAGGCAGGAGGATTGCTTGAGCCCAGGAGTTTGAGGTTGCTGTGAGCTAGGCTGACGCCACGGCACTCACTCTAGCCTGGGCAACAAAGTGAGACTCTGTCTCAAAAAAATAAATAAATAAATAAATAAATAAATAAAAACAAGTTAAGAACTAAACTTTACATTTTTCAACTTAAAAATAAATTGAAATATAGAGTAAAATCTGTGTGATATTGAAGTGGGCTAAGAATGAGCTCAAAGCTTGTAAATATTTGTTTCTTGACCAGAGAAGAATTCGTTGTCCTTAAATATCCATTTTTCTTCTTTCTTTAATTATATAGCTTTCAAATCTTGGTTGGGTTCCCGGTCACTGGAATGAGATTTACATTTTCCAGCTTAAATATCACTAAATTTCATATCTGTAATAGCTGCAAGAGCTACTGCAGAGATACCTCTTGCAGCTATTATGGACATGAACTAAAGTTCGTGGATAGGAAATAGGAGGAAGAAATAGGCTGTGCCAGGTCAGCTTCCAGGACATGCCTCTAAAAGGAAGGGAATTAACTTTCACTCTCCATTCTTCAGACTTCAGACTTCAGCCTGGCATGTGAATCTATTGGTGAGTCTTTTCTACCATAAGCATGCAAGCAATAGTGTATGGGTGAGACAAAGCAATAAGACAGAATGAACCTGAATCCCCAAGAACATATCAACCCAGACTGCTTATGTTTCACTATCATGGAAAAGCGAAACTTCTGTTTTCCTTAATTTGGGTCTTACTACAGAACAAACAGATTTAATAATATGTATCTTACATATCCCATAACTCATTGCACAGGCCTACATGGGGGGAAAAGGCTGTGAATAACCACATGCACAGGAGAACTGTTTCTGTGGAAGTTAGTCCTACTTCTTTCTCAACCCGCTGAGTGTGACATCAATTATCTCATGAATAAAATACCAATTGTTACTTGCAGGGATGGTATATGTATGAACCCAACACTTGTATTCCCTTAATTAATATTTTGAAATAAAAATAAAGGGAATTATATACTGTGTCTCTATGTCAGTGTCAAAATAGGGTTTTAAGTGTATTATTTAAATGTGTTAATTATAGTGACACACTGACACAGTATAGCACAGTTGTTAAGAGCAGAGGTCCTGGAGCCAGAACACCTAGGTTTGAATTTTTTCTCCAGGTTGGCTTTTTTAGGGTTTTTTTTTTTTGAAGTTTTTAAGTTGGCTTTCTCAAGCTTCAAAATGCAGTGCTCAGTAACTTGGATTACAATCTATAACAGAGAGCACCTTCCTGAATCACATTTAGGGATAATGATGATGATGTTGATGATGATTTTTGGCAAGACTGCTTCATAGGTGGTGGTGTATCCTTCCAGGAATAAAATACCAGTTTTTATGTCTTTTTGTAATGCGAGCAGCCAATGATGCTCCATGCTTAGATTCAATAATTCACTAGGGACTGCAAAAAATATTGATATTCAAATTCTGTTTTCTTCAGTTATTTGATGGAATACTTTCATAAAGAGAAACTTGACCTCGTCTACTATTTGCTTACATAGTGGCACAGTTTACATAGGAAAAGCAGGATAGATGCTCGATTGTTTTCTTTTACTTGACAGTTTTCAAAATAAAGAGTTGGTTCCTAGCATCCTCCAGTGATGACTGTATTAGGCAGCAATCTCCAGAAAAACAGAGCCAAAAGGATATATATAGATACATAAAAGGGGATTTATGGTGGGAATTGGCTCACATGGTTATGGAGCCCAAGGAGTCCCACGTTATGCTGTAAGCTGGGTAGCCAGGAAAGCCAGTGGTGTAACTTAGCCTGCATCTGAGGACCCATGAACCAGGGGAGTCAATGGTTAACTCTTAGTCCAAAGGCCTATGATCCTGGGGTAAGAGGTGCTGGTGTAAGTCCCAGAGTCCAAAGATCCCAGAACCAGGAGCTCCGTTGTCCAAGAGCAGGAGAAGAGAGGTGTAATCTCCCTGTTTGTTAGAGGCAGGGATCTTCTCACTTTAGTTTCTTCCTAACTCTTGATAATTTGGAAATTAGAAGAATATTAAGGCAGTTGCTTCTAATGCAGATGGAAACTGAAACAGGTGAATGAGAAAGTTTTCACCCCGTGACACAAAGAAAAAAGTGACAATTCAGTGAGTTTTGAATGAAGTTGAATTTATTCAGTTTGGCCATTCATTATTCTGAGGTTGTCTTTATGCTTTTGTGTCAAATAGCCTTTATTTCATGGAATTTTTAAGGTAACTGTTTTGTTTTGCTTTTTAATTTTATTTATTTATTTTTTTATTTTGAGACAGAGTCTCACTCTGTCACCTGGGCTAGAGTGCCATGTCATCAGCCTAGTTCACAGCAACCTCAAACTCCTGGGCTCAAGCAATCCTGCTGCCTCAGCCTTCCGAGTAGCTAGGACTACAGGCATGCACCACCATGCCCAGCTAATATATATATATATAGTTGTCCAGGTAATTTCTTTCTATTTTTTTGGTAAAGACAGGGTCTCCCTCTTGCTCAGGCTGGTCTCGAACTCCTGAGCTCAAACGATCCTCCCGCCTCAGCCTCCCGGAGGCCTAGGATTACAGGTGTGAGCCACCACACCCAGCCTATTTTGCTTTTAAATAATGTCCTTATTTGGTAAAAATAAGTTCGCAAAGCCACAAGGATGGGAGCTACCATCTTAAGGTTTGTGGTGCAGGAAGAACAAATCCTCGCTGTAGAAGATACCTCCCTTTTCCTTTCATGTGTGTTTGGCCGCATGGCGAGGCCTGGTTCAGGAATTCTCAGTCTGTCATGGAAGCAACTCACTCTCCTATAATGCTACATGCAATTATTCTAAGACTAAAACATAGAAACAACTTAAATGCCTATCAAAACCAAAATGGTTAAATATATCATAGAACTAGTGATATTACGCAGCAGTTATGAGGAATGAGGTTGATGTAAATGTATGACAGGTAAAGCTCTCCCTTACAAAGTATTCTGTGAAAGGAGTGTATTAGTTACCCAGTGATGAATAAAAAATTTTCCCAACATTTAGCAGCTTAAGGTAAAAAACATTTATTGTCTCCCAGCTGAGGCCCAGGAATCAGATGCACTTAGGAAATCGCAATCAAAGCTGTGGATACAATCATTTCAAGGCTCGTGTGGACCTAGACCGGCTTCTAGCTCTCTTATGGCAGTTTTCAGGCCAAAAGGCCTGTTGGCCAGAGATAGTCATTTCTTGCCAGGTGGCTTTGTTACTGAAAGTTCAGTATTTGTCCCCAAGGCCAAAGGACAAACAAGGACAAGTGGTTTGAGGAAAAGGAAAGAGAAGTTTATTAATTTGCCAGCAAATGAGGAAGATGTCAGACCCTCTTCCTAAAGAACCATCATCCCCCTTTAAGCAGAAATATAGGGTTTTTAAAAAGGAATTTTCAGCTTCAAGCTATTGGTGTTTAACTATAGCATCTCTGGTGAGGATGGTCTATGACTTCTGTCCAGATAATTCTGTGAAGCCATGTTCTGTGGTTTAGGACATCACAGAACAAAGAACACTCATCTCTCTGCCTCTCTGATTGCTGGCCTCAGGCAGGAATGCAGATTTTAATTCCTCAAAAAGGGTGAGGAGTTTTAAAGACACAACTTGTAAAACATTTTGCCCTTTCTTAGGCCTTTACATCTGTTACAGCTTCTCCATAAGGCTACTCACAATATGGCAGCTTTCATCCCTTAGAACAAGGGCTCAGTGAGAGAGAGGAGAGAGAGAGAATAGGAGAGGGAGAGAAAAAGACAGAATCCAGAGTCTTTTTGCAACCTAACCTTTTTATAACCTGAGTTGCCATCACTCTTGCCCTAATCTATTGTTTAGAAGTGAGTCATTAGGTCCAGCTCACACTCATTTACATTCACATAGAAATCCAACTCTCAGTGACTGGTGAAGAAAAGGACCTGGAAACCTACACAGCAAGCCAACAGTAAAGGTTTCCCCTCGGAGGCCAGTGGAATTTGGGTGTTGGGGGGAGGCAGGTGGAGTGGGGGACATAGGGGAAGGAATAGTGTTAAGAGAAACTTTCCCTGGCCGCGTGCAGTGGCTTATGCCTATAATCCTAGAACTCTGGGAGGCCAAGGCAGGCAGATCACTCAAGATCAGGAGTTCAAAACCAGCCTGAGCAAGAGCAAGACCCCGTCTCTACTAAAAATAGAAAGAAATTAATTGGCCAACTAAAAATATATATAAAAAATTAGCCGAGCATGGCACATGCCTGTAGTCCCAGCTACTCAGGAGGCTGAGGCAGAAGGATCACTGGAGCCCAGGAGTTTGAGGTTGCTGTGAGCTAGGCTGATGCCATGGCACTCCAGCCCAAGTGACAGAGTGAGACTCTGTCTCAAAAAAAGAATAAAAAAGAAGCGAGAGAAATTTTCCCACTTTCACTTTATTTGCATTGTTTGAATTGTTTTATCAGAATGTATTAAAGTATTACATGTGTCATTGGAAGTAAATAAGTACAAATTCAGAAAAATCCTCACTAAAATATTCTCATTTGTTGTACCAAAAAATTTTTTAAAAGAAATGAAAATGTCAAGATCACTGAAATGTTCTTTTATTATTGAAAGAAGATTATTAAGAGTATTTGTAGCTTACATTCATTATAGGCTGCATGTGAAGGTAAAATAAACCACTGTAGATGGGAATTGAGGTTTCATAGTGCTCCCACAGTGGTTTTAATTGTTTTTGGCTAGAGGTAGCTGGAAGTCTACCAGGGTGTTAGTGGGAACAAGGAAGACAAAGGGTAGGAGTTAAATGGAGAGCCTTCTTCATAAGCAAATTTTTTAGAAAGATATTTTGGCTTTTGCATACTCCTGAGATGGAATATAATTTTTCACTGATATATAACTTTTCACTGAATATAATTTTTCATTGATGGAATATAATTTTTCACTGATAGGCCTAGAGGCTCTTGGGGAAGAAAATGTGCTATTTTACACATTTTTGGGTACTTAATATGTGTCAGGCTCTGTGCTAAGAGCTTTACATTTAATCCTGACACCTCTATGAAAAAGACCCTAGAATTATCCCATTTTTGACATGAAGACACTGAGCTGAAGATAGGCATGGTAAAGGGCTCAATGTGACATAGTAGGTAAGCTTCAATTCAATTAGAGTTCTAATCCAAGGCCCTTGAGAAATGAGGCCTGTCCCACAGGAGGCCAGTCTCTGATGTGAAGGACAGAAGGCAGTAGAAAGCAATGATGAATACGTCTATTTCCATCTGTTGCTCTCCAGGGCACTTGTTGGCCCGGAGTTCAGTCTCAAGGTATGGGGTCTTGCACTCTGGAGATGCCAGCACCCAGGAGAGAGGTCAGCTCTGGAGTATATATTTTATATTATTACAGAGACAGATGCCTCAGATACCAAATAAGGAGTTGCATGTTTTCTTCTATTAGGGTCCCCCAACAAAGACCAGCAAGTCCCGAGTAAATAAACCATGGGTGACCAGGCTGAGGTTGGAAACACAAAGAAGAACAGGAAACCATTCAGGGGCATGGAGGATAGAACAATAACACCATGTCAAAGTCAGAAACACAGGAGGGGGTCATTCTTTCTGCAGCATAGAAAGAATGGCATGCTAAGGCAAAGACCACACTGTGAAAGAATAAAAAACAGCACCAACTGGCACATGCTGAAAAGCTACAAGGCAGAGAGAAAGAAATGTACTTACTGCAAAGGGTAGCCAGTTGTTAGAAAGATTTCTCAGGCTGGAGAAACATAGATGTAGAAGAACCAATCAGGAGAGGAACAAGCCCCTTGTGGAAAACACCTGGGCTCTGTGCCAGAGCCAAGGTCAGCTTAAGGGCATCGCCGAGTCAGAGCTACAGCTAGGATGGTCACCCAAGTAGGGTTTTCAGGAACTTTGAGGAAAATGGCTTTGACTTAGGTATACAGCAGGTACTGCAAACTGAAATGCCTGCAGTAGGCCTTTACCCCAACACTCCTTTCTATCACCCTCAAAACAATATATATAGCTGTAATATGTCAAACTCATCAAATTGTATACATTAACGTGTAGTTTTTATTTTATATTAATTATATCTCAATAAAGCTATACACAAATACTACTGATTTTAATGAAGGTGAATGTCTAGGCTGTCCCTAGATATGATATTTGAGCATCATATCACAGGGGATAGCTCACTTGGGAACGGCGGAGACTATAACAAATAGAGGACATCTAAACAAAGCAGCTGCTTCTCAGTTTCAGCAAATTATTGTTTTGCCAGAATGTAGCCTCAATATTGCCAGCTTTTCCAATTTTCCAAGAGACACTAGAAATTTATATTTTTATTTGTAACCTCTTGACTTTTAACATATTTGTGTATTTTTAAATTAGTGTGGACCAGGCCATGTCTTTTGTTCTTTGTGTTACAGAAGATGGCTCATCGCTGACCTGGTGTAGGGAGGTCCTGGACAGAGGTCACAAGATTGTCTTCAGAGGTGATGAGGGGGATGCGACAATCAGAGACATCTACTGTAGTTGAACAGCAATTGCCTGAAGCCAAGAACCCACCCTTTAAAAGCCCTGTATTGGCCGGGTGTGGTGGCTCACCCCTGTAATCCTAGCACTCTGGGAGGCCGAGGTGGGCGGATTGCTCGAGGTCAGGAGTTCGAAACCAGCCTGAGCAAGAGTGAGACCCGTCTCTACTATAAATAGAAAGAAATTAATTGGCCAACTAATATATTTAGAAAAAATGAGCCGGGCATGGTGGCCCATGCCTGTAGTCCCAGCTACTCGGGAGGCTGAGGCAGAAGGATCGCTTGAGCCCAGGAGTTTGAGGTTGCTGTGAGCTAGGCTGACGCCATGGCACTCACTCTAGCCTGAGCAACAAAGTGAGACTCTGTCTCAAAAAATAAATAAATAAATAAAAGCTCTGTATTTCTGTTTATTATTAGGACAATGGCGTTATCGACAGTAGGCTTGATCCTCCTCATTTGCCAGCAAATTAATAAACTCCTCTTTCCTTCTCCTCAAACCATGTGTCCTAGTTCTTATGATGCGGCCTCAAGGACAAATGGCAAGCTTTCAGTAACACTATGGACTCATGGGTTCTTTTTTGATTCAAGGTAATGTAATCCATTACCATCATTATTCCTTTTTGTGTTCAACTTGTCACAAATTTAGCCAGTGGGAAAAACTTCGATCCAGCCCTTGTGTCCTTTTGACATGTCCCTAGTAATTTTTTGTTTGTTTGTTTGTTTGTTTTTTTGAGACATAGGCTCACTCTGTTGCCTGGGCTACAGTACAGTGGCATCATCAGAGTTCACTGCAAACTCAAACTCCTGGCTTCCAGTTATCCTCCCTCCTCAGTCTCCTAAAATACTAGGGTTATAAGCTTGGGTCATCATAAAAGTCTACAAGTGAGTTTTTAAAGAAAAAAAAGAAGAGGCAATTCCTAAGTTGTTTACCAAAAATTTACATTAAAATGACATAAGCTATTGATTGCTTTATACATTGTTCTCTGTATCACAAATCAAGGGAACATGAACATTGTGGACAGGCAGCTAGTAAAGAAGAAAATGCCTTTAAATTTTGCCCCTGGAGCATGGGTCAGGGAATGGGATTGGTATTGGGGCTAGGGGTGCTGACTGAAGTCCATACTCTTATGTTTCTAGGCCTGATAAATTTTGCATACCACACATGGCTCAGACTACTCTGAGATTTTTTTTTTTTATTCAGAGTCTTGCTCTGTTGCATGGGATAGAGTGCAGTGGTGTCACCGTAGCTCACTGCAACTTCAAACTCCTAGGCTCAAGCAATACTCCTGCCTCAGCTTCCTGAGTATTTGGGACTATAGGCATGTGCCATCATTCTGGCTAAATTTTCTATATTTTGTAGAGATGGGGTCTCGCTCTTACTCAGGCACAAAGAAGAGGCAGTTCCTAGGTTGTTTACCAATAATATACATTACAATACTATGAGCTATTAATTGCCTATACATTGATCTTTGTATAGTAAAATTCCAGGAATATGAAGACAATGGGTAAGGTAGCTAGTCAGGAAACTACAGGATAGAAAAGAAAACACAAAATATTGGCCAGGCACGGTGGCTCACGCCTGTAATCCTAGGCTCTCTGGGAGGCCAAGGTGGGTGGATCATTTGAGTTCAGGAGTTCGAAACCAACCTGAGAAGAGCAAGACCCCGTCTCTACTATAAAATAGTAAGAAATTAATTGGCCAACTAATATATATAGAAAAAATTTGCCGGGCATGGTGGTGCCTGCCTGTAGTCCCAGCTACTCGGGAAGCTGAGGCAGAAGGATGGCTTGAGCCCAGGAGTTTGAGGTTGCTGTGAGCTAGGCTGACACCACAGCACTCACTCTAGCCTGGGCAACAAAGTGAGATTCTGTCTCAAAAAAAAAAAAAAAAAAAAAACACAAAATATCTTTAAACAATTTAAAGATATGGGGAATGCTGGTTGTCTGAAGTCCCATACTCTTGTCTCTCTGGGTCCAATAAATTTTGCATACCTCATATAGCTCAAAACAACTCTAAGCTATTTTTCTTTTCTCACTTCCTATTCCCATAGTGAGGAAAAACAATCTGGTTTCCAATATTCTTCTCTAACTTATAATACATACAAAATAATTTCAGAATTTCTTCACTGATATCATTATAAAAATATCATTAACACATCAAGAAAATGCAAATGAAAACCATACTGAAATAGCAGCTCACCCCAGTTAAAGTGACTATTATCAAAAGGACAAAAAATAACAAATGCTGGCAAGGATGTAGAGAAAGGGGAGCTCTTATACACTGTTGGTGGGAATGTAAATTAGTACAGCCATTATAGAAAACAGAATGGAAGTTTCTTAACAACCAAAAAATAGAACTACCTTATGAGCCAGCAATTCCACTAATGGATATATATACTCAAAGGAAAGGGAAATCAGTATGTCAAAGAGGTAACTATACTCCCATGTTTATTACATTATTCACAATAGCCAAGATATGGAATCAACCTAAGTGTCCATCAACAAATGATACACACACACACACACACACACACACCCCTAATGGAATACTATTTAGCAATTAAAAAGACAAAATTCTGTCATTCACAGCAACACAAACTTGGAGGACATTATGCTAAGTGAAATAAGCCAGGCACAGAAAGACAAGTATTGCATCTTCTCACTACTGGAGGCTGGGAAGGGGTGGGGGGGGTCTGGCGGGGCATAGCCAGAGATTGTTTAATGGATACAAAAGTACAATTACATAGGAGGAATAAGTTCTAGTGCTCCAGAGCCTCATAGGATGACTATAATAAATAACAATTTATTGTGTACTTTAAAATAGCTAGGAAAAAGGGTTTTGAATGTTACCAATACAAAGAAATGATAAATGTGTGAGATGATAGATATGTTAATTACTCTGATTTGATCATTACACATTGTATATATGTATCAAAATACCACACTTTATTCCATAAATATGTACAGTCATGTGTCAATGTTTAAAAATAATAATTAAAAAATAAAGCTACTAAGAGAAGTTCAATACTTCTTTGTAATTCTTTTTGCACTTAAAATACATTCTATTAGAGAAGTACTATGTTCAAAAGTTAGTTGAATTAATTTTATTTCTGAATAGACATGGTATCAATTTGAGAGTTTCATTAGGTTAATTTGTGGCTATTTGTGTTCTATGCTAGGCTTTGCTTTTTAAATTTTGTTGATCTAACATGCAAAACATCTATATGGTTCAAAGTCAAAACTGTATTAAAGAGGCAAACTCACAGAAATTGCATACCTTCACTTTAAGCATTTTCAATTGTTTCTGGTTTATCCTTCTTGTATTTTTCTTTTTTTAAATAATAATCAAATATATATGTATCTTCCTGTCATGTTGGGCTGTTACAAAAATAAAAAAATAAAAGTAAAAAAGCGCAAATATATATGTAGTTTTATTTCTTCCTTTTATTACAAAAATGTTGAAATTATATATACTATTTTACACCTTGATTTTTTTCATGTAACAAAATATTCCTTGAAAACATTCCATATAAATTCATAGAGATCTTTGCTACATAGCACATACTCCATTGTTTACATATATCATTGTTTATTCAACTAGTTTTGCATAGATGAGTATTTAGGTTGTTCTCTATTTCTTATATGAAAATTGATTTGTTTAAACTTTCTACTGGGGATAATTTTTAAATTTTTATTTTCCTAGGGAATTATTTATTTAAACTAGGTTTTCAAATGTAATTGCATAAAATTGTACAAAGTGGTCTCTTAAACTTTTAAAAGTTTCTTCTGCACTTGGAGGGAGGGTGCTGAGGCGGGCGGATCGCTCAAGGTCAGGAGTTCAAAACCAGCCTGAGCAAGAGTGAGACCCCATCTCTACTAAAAATAGAAAGAAATTAATCAGCCAACTAAAAATATATAGAAAAAATTAGCCGGGCACAGTGGCACATGCCTATAGTCCCAGCTACTCAAGAGGCTGAGGCAGAAGGATTGCTTGAGTCCAGGAGTTTGAGGTTGCTGTGAGCTAGGCTGATGCCATGGCACTCTAGCCTGGGCAACAGAATAAGATTCTGTCTCAAATAAATAAATAAATAAAAGTTTCTTCTATTTCAATGCTTAATGTCAATGCTTATGTCTCCTTTGTCATTTCTTATTTTGTATATTTTCTTCCCTTTTTTGTTCTTGATTAGGTTTGCTATTTTGTCTATTTGGGTTTTTTTTCCCGAAGAACTATTTGTTTTTTTCAAAGATTTATTAATTCTGATATTTTTTCTTATTAGTTTCTGCTTTTTAATATTTATTATTTTCTTCTTCCTGCTTTCTTTTGGTTTAATTTATTGTTCTCTTTCTAGATTTAGAATTGAAATTTTCATTAATTTATTTTTATTATTCTGCTTTTATTGATAAAATTATTTAAGGCCATTGACTTTCCTCTCATCACTGCTTTAATTGTTCCTCTATCCTCTAAATTTCCTGTAAAATGGAAATTAGATATAGAAGCCTAATTAAATTCAAGTTCAGATTTTTATGCAAGAGTAGTTCACGGATGGTGTTGTATACTTCAAATTACATCATTTTAGAGGCACAAATTATTGGTTGTTTTATTGTTGCTAAAATTGATCATTGTGTTTCAGTGGTGTCAGCAAGTTTCCTCCATTTTAAAATTCCCCATCAACATTTTACTTAACAGTTTTAATAACCTTAGTTTTCTAGATGACCTTTATTTCATTAGAAGCTGCAAAATGGTGATAGGTGATTCTATCACTGCTTCTTGTTTTCATTATTATTATTATTTTGAGAGCTGGTCTTGCCATGTTTCCCAGGCTGGCCTTGAACTCCTGGGCTGGAGAGATCCTCCTGCTTCAGCCTCCTGAATAGCTGGGACAACTGGTGCGCACTACTGCACCTACTTCTTTTTCTATTGGCTGGAATTCATCTACAAAAAAGAACTTTCCCTCATTAATTATTTTATTTATACAGAAAAGGTAGAATTCTTGATTTTTCTCCCTTTATTTATCAATGCTTAGTCACTTAGTGATACAGCAACCTACCATGAAAATCAGTGAGTTTTTTAAAGTATCATCAAGAAGTATTTTTATATATTTGATGTTTCAATCCATTGCAGTCATTATTCTGTTAAATTTTTACTTCCTTGATATTATATTTGCATCTCTGTTACTGTGAAAATTTCAGCTCCAAATGGCATTAACACAATTATTCGCTTTTTTTTTTTTTTTTTTTTTTTTAAGACAGAGTCTCACTCTGTTGCCCAGGCTAGAGTGAGTGCCATGGCATCAGCCTAGCTCACAGCAACCTCAAACTCCTGGGCTCAAGCAATTCTTCTGCCTCAGCCTCCTGAGTAGCTCGGACTACAGGAATGCACCACTATACCCAGCTAATTTTTTCTATATATTTTTAGTTGATCAATTAATTTATTTCTATTTTTAGTAAAGACGGGGTCTTCCTCTTGCTCAGAGCTGGTTTTGAACTCCTGACCTTGAGCAATCCTCCCACCTCGGTCTCCCAGAGTGCTAGGATCATAGGTGTGAGCCACTGCGCCCGGCCTCTCTTTTTTTCTTAGTATGACTAGAAGCTTATCAATTTTATCTTTTTAAAGAATCAGCATTTAGTTTTGTTGATTTTCTCTATTGATTTCCTGTTTTCAATTTCATTGATTTTTGCTGTAATTTTTATCTTTCTTTGGTTTTAATTTGGTCTTCTTTTTCTAGTATCCTAAGGTGGAAACTTAATGATTGATTTTTTACCTTTCTTCTTTACTACTATATGCATTCAATGCTATACTTCCCTTTAAGCACAGCTTTCATTGCATCCCATAAAGTTTGATAACTTGTGTTTTCATTTTCATTTAGTTCAAAATATTTTAAAATTTCTCTTAAGAGTTCTTCTTTCACCCATGTGTTATTTAGAAGTATGTTGTTTAATCTGCAAATACTTGGAGATTTTCCAGCTATCTTTCTGGTATTGATTTCTAGTTTAATTCCACTGTGGTCTAAGAGCAGACATTGTATGTTTTCTATTCTTGTAAATTTGTTAAGGTGTGTTTTATAGTCCAGATTGTGGCCTATCTTGGAGAATATTCTAAGAGAGATTAAGAAGAATGTGTACTCTCTGTTACTGGGTGAGAGAGAGAGTCTATAGATGTCCATTATATTCAGTTGATTGATGGCATTGTAGAGTTCAACTTTGTGCTTACGGATTTTCTTCATGATGGATGGATCTGTCCATATCTGACAGAGGAATGTTGAAGTCTCCAACTGTAATAGTGAATTCATCTATTTATCTGTGCCATTCTATCAGTTTTAACCTCATGTGTTTTGATGCTGTGTTGTTAGGTGTATACACAGTTAAGTATTGTTTTATTTATTTATTTTTTTTTTTTTGGAGACAGAGTCTCGCTCTGTTGCCTGCGCTAGAGTGCTGTGGTGTCGGCCTAGCTCATAGCAACCTCAAACTTCTAGGCTCAAGCAATCCTTCTGCCTCAGCCTCCCAAGTAGCTGGGACTACAGGCATGTGCCACCATCCTAGCTGATTTTTTCTATATATTTTTAGTTGGCCAATTAATTTCTTTCTATTTTTAGTAGAGACGGGTCTCACTCTTGCTCAGGCTGGTCTCAAACTCCTGACCTCGAGTGATCCTTCCGCCTCGGCCTCCCAGAGTGCTAAGATTATAGACATGAGCCACCACACCTGGCCTAATGTCCTTCTTTAACCTTGATAATTTTTCTTGCTCTTAAGTCTGCTCTGTCTGAAATTATTATAGTTAGCATAGCTTTTTAGAATTAGTGTTAGCATGGTATATCTTTCCCTATCCATTTACTTTTAATCTGTATGTCTTTATATTTAAAAAGGGTTTCTGGTAGACAACACATAATTGGGTCTTCTTTTTTTGAAAATAAGGAATTTATTAAATGTATTGTAAGCCATCCATATGGAATAGTATGCAACATATAAAATTATATTTTAGGCTGAGTATTATTTTTCCTTTATTTTTATTTTACTTCTGAAGGATAATTTTAGCATGGTAGAGAATTCTAGGTTAATGTTTTTTCTTTCCTTAACATTTTAAATATTTCAATCTACTCTCTTCTTCTTGCATGGTTTCTGAGGAAAAGTCGGATGTAATTCTTATCTTTGCTCCTCTATAGATAAGATAGTTTTTTCCTCTGATTTCTGTTAGGATTTTTTCTTTTTGTAGTTTGCATGTGATATGCTTAAGTGTAGGTGTTTTTGACATTTATTCTGCTCAGCATTCTCTGAGCTTCCTGGATTTGTGGTATAGTGTCTGACATTAATTTGGAGAAATTCTCAGTCATTATTGTTTCAAATATTTCTTTTGTTCCTTTCTTTGCTTTCCTGCTATTCTCATTACACATATGTTACACAGTTTGTAATTATCCCACAGCTCTTGTATAGTCTGTTCTGGGTTTGACTTTTTCAGTCTCTCTCTCTCTCTTCTAATTTTTCTTTTTTTTCTTAGAGACAGAGACTTGCACTGTCACCCAGGCTGGAGTGTACTGGTGCAATCATAGCTCACTGCAACATCAAACTCCTGGACTCAAGCAATCCTCAAACCTTGGTCTCCCAAAGTGCTGGAATTACAGGCATGAGCCACTGTGCCCAGCCAGTCTTTTTTCTCTTTTTCAGTTTTGGCAATTTCTATTGAGATATTCTCAGGTTCAGAGATTCTGTCTTCAGCTGTGTCCAGTGTAATCTTCATTTGTGTTACAGTGTTTTTGATCTCTACTTTTTTTTTCCTCTTTTGGTTCTTAAAATATCTATCTCTGCTTACACTGCTTATCTGTGCTTACATGCTGTCTACTTTATCTGTTAAAACCCTTTATCTGTCAAAACCCATATTAATCATATAGGTGTTTTAAATTCTCATCTAATTCCAACATTTCTGCAATATTTGAATTTGGTTCTGATGCTTGCTGTCTCTTCAAACTGTGTTTTTGTCTTTTAATACATATGCCTTGTAATTTTTTCCTTGATAACTGGATATGATGTGCTTGATTAAAGTAACTGCTGTGTGCCTTTATTAATGTGATGGTAAGGTGGCTTGGGGGAAGCATTCTGTATCCTATGATTAGGTCTCTGTTGTACTGAAATACAGAATGTTAAGGCCTGCTTGGGGTCATATAAGTATATAAGGTTCAAGGTATACACCCATTTCCTGGGGAAGTTGGCCATTTCTTGAGGGAATGGGAATTGGTAGCTCTGAGCTATGTGCCTAGGAATGTTTATTCTGGGGTGTCTGAGAGTGTTTATCCTAGGCTCTTGCCCATAGCTGTTAGGTAAGAACAATGATGTACAGGCCCTGGCTCCTGGCCAGATCCGGGACCATACATGACCAGAGTGTACACCTTTTTGGCATTGAGCCTTCTTCCTTTGTTCAGACCACTATATAAACAGCATAGAAAAGCCCCTGAGGGGCCACCATTTCTTCCTATTCAACCTCTTAAACATATTGCATAAAATTTGGCCTTGATAAATAAAGCTCTATCTGGTCCTTGCAAAAAAAAAAAGTGCCGCTGCCTACCTGCTTGATATCCCAGCGTGCTGCCTTCACGGCTGCCTGAGAGACTGCCTGGAAGAATTAGCCCTGGGTGTTGAGATTACCAGTGATGATAAACCTCAGGTGCTGATAATGGGATCCTAGTGGTATAATTACTCTTTTGTGTTCTTCCCCTGCGGTACTTTTCTCTTACTTTCTCTCTTTTTCTCTTCCCCCTTAATAAATGTAAGTAAAACTGGTGTGGCTTGTGGTGGTGTGTCCTACGGATTGAGCTTAAATTAGAAAAAAGTCTGTGCACAGCAATTGATAAAATTAATTATCAATACATCTGTCTCTTAGTAAGCCTATACCTCTGGACAAGTGCTTCTCAGTTCTCTTCCCCTACTCCATCCCCACACTTTAGGTAAGACAGGATGGCTGGAGTGGGCTGGAGTTGGGTATTTCCCTTTCCCCAGATCAGTTAGGCTCTGATAAAACCCCAGCAGGTTAGGCTCTGGTTAACTACTTTCCCCTGAGAAAAAGTCTTGTTAAGAAGAACAGGATGCTCTGGCATATTTCAAAATGGTTCCTTTTTCCCTTCACCTGCTAGGAGAACCAGGGGATTTTTCTCTGATAGTCACTATATGAACCTGATAGAACTCGAGGATTTAAAACATACACAAGTGTGGGCTCTCAGACTTGCCCACACAGAGCCTCTAGAAATCATCAACAACAGTTTAGGTTTTTCTACTCCAGCACTTACTCCCACGGAGGTTTCAGCTCATAGGTTTCTGCTCTGGTAAGTTTTAATTTTCTATATCCGCTTGTCTTTCTCTCCAATTTTGGGGGTAGTAGTTTGCCCTGTGACCTAATTTCTTTGAAAAATATAAAAAGAGTTAATGATTTTTCAATTTATTTAGCTTTTTACTTGTTGTTAGGATGGAGTGGTGGCTTCTAAGCTTCTTATGTGCTGACCAAAAACCAGAAGTCTGAACTGAGTTATGAAGGATGAAAAGGGATTCCTTTAGAACTACATTGTTCAATGTGGTGAGCACTTAGCCACATGTTGCAACTAAATTAAATAAATTTTAAAATTCAGTTCTTCAGCCTCATTAGCTACATTTTAAGTACTCAATAGCTACAAGTGATTAGTAGCTACAGTATCAGAAGACACAGTCTGCATGTTTATCATTGCAGAAAGTTCTATTGGACAGTGAGGCTCTAGACTCTTGCTACTCAAAGTGTAGTTTAACAACTAGCAGTATCCTATTGAAACTGTCCTCGTAGGGTTAACTAGAACTACATGCCAGGTTCTGGACAGAAATATAGCTATAATCAGGCTGCGTTTTGGTCCACTTCCTTGTAAGCAAAAGTTGCATAGCATTAGACACTGACCATTTGGATCCCCGTTGTTCCTATAGATAGGATCTCTGGTGTTAGAATCATAAGGCCTTTGTTTAAAAATTGCTGGAGATTTTTTCAGATTCTGAATGCCAATAGAACAGCTGATGCTACCAGGTTGGAGAACCCCCACAGAGGAACTGAATCAGCATGAGAATGCAGTTTCTTCATATCCCTATCCCATGACTTCATCTGCACTCTTCAACCACTCCATGATCCCACACCTTGGCCCAATACTTGTCCAAACCCTTTGAAATCCCTAGCCCCAAACTCCTCAGGGAGGGTGGATCTGAGGTTTCCTCTTGTCTCCTCATTTGGCTGCCTTACAAATAAACTTCTCTCCTTCTCTGCTACAACCTGGTGTCTCGGTGTATTTACTTGACACACATCAGACAGTGATCCTGGTATGGGTACACTGTCACCAACTGGTTTGTTAACAGGCAACATCTGAGGTGTTATCCAGGACCTACTGAATGAGACTCTGCTTTTACCAAGATCCTTCAGTGATTCTTAAGCACATTTATGTTTGAGAAGCACTGCTATTGAGGTTGTGGAATGTGGGTGAGTCAGGTGGGTATTTTTCTAGGGTGGAGGAAATCAGAGAGCAAAATTATATTCTGCGAGAACAGTGGGCACAAAGACACAGTAAATGAAAATGCATGCGTAGCAGGACCCAGAATAGCAGGAGTTAGCAGGCTGAAGAAAACTGTCAAGAGCTCTGTAGCTCTTTGGACTGTGTCCTGTGGGGAGTAACTGACCAATTTAAAATAGGAGTGCATGGAAAGATCTGGGTTGGAGGAAGACAGCCCTAGTGGTAATCTGAAGGACCTGATGGGAAACTTGGAAGTCAGGGGAGCCAGATAGAAGGCTCTGACACAAACCTAGATATGAAATGAGTCTTTCTCAGCTACAGGCATCTGAGAGAGAGAGAGAGAGAGACAGAGAGAGAGAGAGAAAACCCAAAGGGACTTGGTGACTGACTGGACATGTGGAATAAAGGAGAAGGAAGAATTGAGGGTCAAACTTGGTGATAAATGGAGCTTATTTATCCAAATCAGGAATCTAGGAAAACAAGCAGATTTTATGGGAAGGTACTGAGGTTGTCTTGGACATGTTAAGTTTCAGGTATTTCTGGGACATTTGTTCGACAGTTTCCCTACTTGCCAAATGATGGTAATGATACTATCCATGCCACAGGATTAATGTATTAATAATCAACTGATCCAGTGTATATGAATATACTTTGTTAATGGTTAAGTGCCATATATATGTTATTAGCAGCACGTCATGTATGTGTAATTTGAAGGAAGGGGGTGGAGGAGGGACTGCAGATACTGCATCTGCACAAAGGGAGCACCACCCGTCAAGTTAGGTTAGACAGAAGGCACTGGAGGAAAATGCTGAACAGAATGAAAGATGTGGACAGTCAAGGAAGAAATATAAGAAAGCAAGATAACAAATCATCAATTAGAAATACACCACAGCTGCTTCTAAACATAATAAATTGTTAAAGCTTTCCATCAAGTGGCAGAAGACAGTCACAATGAGATTTTGGAGGAACCACACATTGAAAAATTCAACTAAGCAATTAGTAGCGGCATTTACTGCAGATTAGAAACCCTCTCCAGAATCACTTCTGCCTTGGAGCATATACAGCATAGATCATAAACTGTTGCTATGCTTTGATTTTCATCTGCAGACAAATTTAAGGTTAAAATGTAATATATCCTCAAAGGTGATTGCTACTTCAAAGATATTATTAAGCATATAGCTTCCTAACTCTTGATTATGTTTGCAAAATGCTAGGAAGTCTTTCCATCTGATTGATTAGATAGTATTTGGGTTTGAAATATAACTCTTTAATGTATGCTTTTCAGAATTTGTAGGTAGTGCAAGATTCTTAAATTCGTTTTGCTTCTGTGAAGTAAGCAAATAACCTGACCCTAAACCTCAGTGAGGATATTCAATTAAATTCCATACATCTCTATTGAAGATATATCACAAGAAGGCAGAATGGTAAGGCCCATCTCTTCCTTTAGGGAGCTGATGATAATCTCATGGCAGAAACACCTGTAAACACTATCACTTTTTAGGGTGAGGTAAAGATATACATTGTAACCAAAATGTCTGAAAAAAAATCTGTAATCAGGAAGCGGGCAGGTGGAAGGGGGAAGGAGGGGAAAGGTATGTACTTACGCAGTGGGTGCACCACCTGGAGGCTGGACACGCTAGAAGCTCTGGCATAGCGGGGTGGGGGAGGGGAGGCAGGGGCAAGATATGTAACCCTAATAATATCTGTACCCCCATAATATGAAGTAATATATATATATATATATACACACAAGGTAAAAAAAAAAACAAGTACTAAGGGAAGTGAGTGCTCACAGGATTATAAGCAGGCTAGGGTAGCATGGGGAAAAAAGAGAATAAGAACAATAGCTGCCATAAAAGATCACAGAGTCAAAGTTTTATGAGTCAATTTGAAGTTATTTGAATAAGGCTCTGGGAGCCACTCTAATACTGAGGTCAGCACCAGCCCTAAGTTCCTTGGTAATGCACATTATGGAAATCTTCCACTTAGTTCATCTAGTTCTGGCCATATTATTTGCAGCTCCTCCCATCAAGGCACAGAGTCTATTTGCCTGTCCCTTGAATTTGGAGTGGCCTTGCAATTTGCTTTGGTTTACAGAATGTGACATATGTGACCTTATGTTGATTCCCATGTCCACACCTCAAGAAATCTTACAGCTTCTGCCTTCACTCTTCTGGATGTTGCCTACAGACTGCCAGGGTAGCCTACTGGAGGATGAGAGGCCACACGGACTTGGCAGCAGGCATGTTAGTGAGGCCATCTTGGCTCTTCAGCTCAACTGACTCTCCAGTTTAGTGATCGGCAAACTGCAACCTGTGGCCTGTGCCATAGCCTGCTTTTATAGGACTCTTAAGCTAAGAATAGCTCTGTGTTTTTAAGGGTACGTAAAAAATAACAAGACTATAAGATGGAGACAAAAACAAAAATATTTACCATCTAGTCCTTTGCAGGAAATTTGCCAACATCTGCCTGCTACAGTTGATTGTAACCTTGTCAGTGAGCCCAGACAAAACCACAGAGGAACTGCACAACGAACCCCCAGCATTAAATATTAAATTGATATTTTTGCCAGCAACTAAATTTTGGGATGGCTTGCTCTGTAGCAATAGATAACTGAATCACAAGCTGATAAATGTTATACCAAGAAAAAGGAGACTTCTTCAAAGGAAATAATTTCTTAAAGGTTTTAGACATTTTCTTCTCAAAAATTCTTCTTGGGAGAATTTTTGACCCCCAATCTACTGTGCATGGCTTCATCTTGCATTCCAGGGAGGTTTTGGAAGCAATGAGCACAGCTGATTATTCAAAGGACATTCAAAATATTTTAAAAATGGGTATTAGAATATAATTTTTCTAAAATTAAAAATACACAGAATTTATAAAATATACTGTTAATGTCCTAAAGCATCCTTCCAAATACAGAGGTCTATTTTATTTAGTTTGTTAATCTGTTTGCAATGGAACCTGCCTAGTTGTTATTGATGGACCTTCTTTACTCATTGACGTGAACTGTCAGCTGTGCTAAAGGCACACAGCTGGGAAGTGCTTTACCCTCCCCAAAAGGCACCGTTACCTGCCAGGGCTGCACCCGGGAAAAGAATCACAACCATGATTTAGATCTCAGTATTTACCCAAAGCCAACTAAGTCCTAGACTTACAGTGCTACGATCTAAACTTTTGTTGTATACCCATTTTGACCCCTATTCTCACCCCTATTATTTTCAGAGAACCTTCAAATTACTATAAATGATTTTTAAATATATATTTCACTCCCCTATTCTTTTTCCTTATGCAGAAAAAAAGGCTTTGATAAGGAAGAAGTGACTGAGCCAAGGAATCTATAAACAAAAAGAAGTGGTGGGCCATGTTTACAGTCTCGATGCAAATATGTATGTTACAATTGGGGATGGTGGTCATGGCCAGGCTTGGGCAGTGGCTAACTCATGATTCAGACCAACTTGATTGGGAGCAAAGGACCAGTGCAATCAGTACTACACACCTGAGTTCTGCAGTTCGCCTAGAGCAGTGTGGTAGTTCCTTCCCAGTACTGCCCCCACACCCTAGCCTCACCTCCCAGAGATCATGCCCTTGCCTAGGCCCCTCCCCTTGGATCTTGAATGGTCCTGTACTTGCTTTTGACTAATAGAATGTGGCAAAAATAATCTTACCCTACTTTTAAGACTAGCTCCTGTCTTTTGTTTTGGACTCTTAAAATGCTGGTTCTGATGAAATTCTGATCAGCTGGCAGGGGCAAAGGTAGAAACTAATTTTCTGATGCAAATGAAAACCATCAGTATGATCCACTGACTTGGAATGATTTACTGGAAACTTCCCTCTTTTGAGAAGTGGGGGTACAGGCCATCTGCTTAAAACACTACATTTGACTGTGGAATGCAGATGCCCTTAGAGAGTTCTCTGGTGGGAGGTGGGATAGTCCTTGCTACATAGAGTAAACTTGTGGAGAGCTCTTGTCTAGCAGAGCTTATGAGCTTAAGTAGGTAAGCTCACACCCATAGATATTTATGATCTAAATTAGAGATCAGATGACCAGAGGCATAGATTACATAAAGTATTACATATTCTTGACTTATTTCTGTTATTAGAATAGACCTGGGAGTTTAGACCAGGTATGCTCAGGTAAATACAGGAAACTCCTCCTGGATTTTACCAAATCTTCTTAAAACATACATCACAAGACCCTGTAGAAAGCATCACTGCTTTCACCAGAATTATTCACAGGAACTCTAAAGTAGCTCAAACTCCACAGAAACCAGAGCTTTATTGCTCTTTGAATGAAGCTAGTATTCAACTCAACTTACCACACATTAAGGTAGGTCTACAGCTAGGTGATCTGAAGTAGTAGGTGCCAGAATGATCCAGATGATTATTACTCTACCCATCTAGGTGAATGGATTTGTCTTTAAAGGCTCACAACTGATGTCAAAATACCTTATAGTCACCCAGCGGAGCAGAAGGGACAACTAACTGATCAAAGCTGATTACTGAAGTGATTTTTTTTTCTAACAATGTCAATGGTACCTCAGAGATTTCAGCTCTGTGCCCTGCTTGTAGAGTCGCTCTCTATCACATTCCACTCCTATCAACTTCACAGCACTTACGACCCTTCAGAAATGATCCTGCCTACTTGTGTCTCCCCCTAAGCTCATGAATCTTACAGGGTCCTATCTTGTTCAGTGATCTGTCCCTGGTGCCTCTAACAGTGCTTTGCATGGTTGAATGAGTCAATTACATGCTCCCACAGACTGGTGTTCATACCCAGGGCTGGTCATGTTAGCTCATCTATCAACACTTGGGGATACCATGAGTGACATCTTGTGGGAGTGTTATCTTGTTTGCACAATAGTCTTATGTAACCTCTGTTTTTCTTGCAGAAATTTAAGACTTTCTCCTCCAAAGAGTTTGTCTCCACTTGCCAGATAACTTATTAACCACAAAAGGGATACATTTTTTATTATTCTTTATAAAAGAAAAATCTAGAGGGAACCTCCTTACCCTAGTGATCATTACTATGTGGACAACTGATTTTATGTGTTTAACATTTAATATTATGTTTTCCCAGACGGGAAACAATAAAAAGAGCACTTTGTAGCCTATGAAGGATTCCGGCCTTTTAATCATGTCTCTATACTTTCACAGGAACTTTGGGAGCTAAAAGAAAAGTTAACACCAGGAAGACAAAAAACTAAGATAATTAAACATCAAAAAGTTAATGTCATGAAAACAAAAGGGGGGGGGACTGTTCTATATTTAAAAAGACAACAAATGCAATGCATGAATCTTGATCATTTTTCTACAAAACCAATATATAAGATTTTATTTTTTGACGATTTGGGAAATTTGAATCTGGACTAAATATTAGGCGACGTCTTCATATTACGTTTCTTAGGTGTGATAATGGTATTGTGATGTGCAGAAGAATACCTTTAGTCTTAGGAAATGCAGACTGAAGTATTTAGGAGAGGGAAAGCAATCATGGCAAACAGTAAACTGTGGTTTAATCTCGAAGATGTGTACAGTATAAGGGTGTTCACTGAACTTTTGGACTTTGCAAGTGGTGATGCTGGGGCCAAGCTGTTTACAGTCCCACGGCCAAGTGACCAGCATGGGGCATAGTTTTCAGATGGCAGTATTCCAAGAGCACTGATAGAGGAGTGGAAGTATTGTTTCTGACTAACTGCAGCACCTCCACCCAAAGACCAGTACAACCAGAAGCCACACACCACCACCCAGCTCCCGCGCCTAAAAGCCACTGCACTCCTCCCAGGGAACACTGCATGGTGGCGACTCAGAGTGGAGCAGAACTTCCTTGAACTGTCCAGATAGGACAACTTAGGTAGTTACTAGAGCATGCGACTCCCATCCACACACAGACCATTGTAACCTGACATGTCCCCACCCTTCATTCCCCGACGATTCTGGATGAAGAACTGCGCATTTGTTCTGAGAGAGAAAAGAACTCCTCTCAAGGTTACTCCTCCCCTAGTTAGTGTGGACTTTAACAAGAAAATCCCTCCAGGGATGCCTGGAGACCATGCACTTGCGCAGCTTGGGAAGATGGCAAGGGGGAAGAAGGAGCGGCTCTTAAACAGAAATTCTAGCCCGAGGTCTGCCACTCAGTCGTCTAACCTTGGCCAGCCTCAACTGTAAATGCGTACTTAACACCACCGTGCTCAGAATACGAGGTGACGGCGAGGGTCCAGACAGCAGTCCGGCGCGGGCGCGTAGGGTTGCGGGCTGCCCGCGCCCGCGAGCAATGGGCGCTTGGTCTGCGCGCGCCCGGCCGTGCGTGCGGCTGCGGGGAGGATGCGTGTGCGCGCGGGGCGGGAGCGCCGGCCGGCCGCCTGCTTTGGAGCTGGGTGTGCGCTGCGCGCCGGAGGTGAGGGTGAGGCCCGGGCCTTGCGGTGGCCGCGGGCGGTTGAGACCCGGGCTGGGTAGCGGGCGTGGCCACGGGACCGGCCTTTCCTGAAACGCGCCATCCTCCGGAACACCGAGACCTGGGCAGCTCGGCAGGGAGGCGCCGCCCACTCCTTTGGCCCTTTCCGGAGCGCGGCCGGGACTGAGCTCCCGCGCCCTGGGGCTCGGGCCTCGGCGGCTACCAGCTCCCCTGCACCGGTGAGCGCGGGAGAAGGGGCCTGGTGGGGCCGTGACGGACGCGGAGGGGCGCCGGGGCGCATAGCGGCCCAGGCCGCGGCCGCACGTTGTCCACCCTGCCCCGCTCCTGGGCGCAGTCCTCGCCTTGGGTCGCCCGCGCCTCTCCAGCCAGGGTCAAACACGGGAGTGGCTCGGGCGCGTTTGCCGCGGTGGCAGGGAGAAGACGGGGACAGCGTTTCGGTACAGGTGGACCCCTAACAGGCCTGGGCGAACGCACTCTGGGGCTCTGGGGAAGGGCCTGGGGCCGAATTGTGGAAGGGTGCTTCAAGGGAGGGATTGGGAAGGAATGTGGACCTTGGGAGGGGAATGGGCGAATTAGAGACAGGAGGAAACATAAGGGGTAGTGTTACAGGATTCCTAAGAGGCGGTCTTAAGGAGCATCTAAGGCGTTTTAAAAGAAATCCGAAAAGGTACAACAGAGTCTCACTTTTCCAAGCAGTAAGAAATAATACCAGCAAGCAAGCATGGGTAGTGGTTGCATTCAGTATTCTTTCTTTTCTTATTCTCACTGTTGGACTTGGGGGGGAGATTTGCAGAACAGAGATGATTTTGTTTCCAGCATATTTTGCTTAAGAGTGCCTGCGTTTAGGAGGTGGCTGCTTTGTAAGAAAAAGGAAAAAATTACCAAACCATGTGTGGTTTGCTTTTTTTTTTTTTGGAGGGCGGGGTTCTGTTTTCAGAGATAAGGAAGATTAGAGTTTACTGTCTTCTACTGGAAACAAGTTTGTTTTTTTAGCTTTCCCCAGGTGGCTTAGGCAAAGGAAGGGAGCTGAGTGTGTGCTCAGAATGTGTCGATGCCATATAAAAGCGCAAATTACTGAACTTGCATCAGTCTAGAGATGGGAGCTATTTAATACTAAGAGATAAAACCGTGTGACTTTTTTCCCTTTTAGATTAAAATGTTCATTTAAATCAATGGCCACTGGATAACTCCAGCCTCCTGAAAATAAAGTCTGTTATCAAAATGGTGTCCATATTATATAATTCCAGATTAGAGTTTGAGGTAATTTGAGAGCATGAAGGATGAAGACAGGATCAAGGCTTTTCCAAAAATTAAAAAAGGGTTGATACATAATAGCTTGCTCCAGCAGCAATGTGCTAGGTATAGAACATTGATTTTTAGATGTCATAGTGCCCAGTGTTAACTTACAACTCAGATACATTCTTTTTCTGTTCTGTTCCATAGTTCATGGCAAATCGGAGTGTTTTAAAGCATGGACTACAGAAAACAACAAAATTTCAGCTAGTGCTTTAATTTCATCTGAAACTCTACAGGTAAGTTCATCTTATTTTTAATTTAAAAATTATCCTAATTGGTTAAATCTGCCCATGATAGTGCCTGTTACAAGGTTTTAAGTATTACTGACACAGCTACAAAGTTTTTTGTATGTTCTAGCATGTTTCTTTCCCTGAAAGATTTGAAGAAGTATAAGAGTTAAGCCTCTACTAAGCCATTTTGGATAATATATATTTTCTAAAAAATTGAATTATTATTAAAATACCATGATACTTCAGGAAGAGTTAACTATATAAACTTAATTTGGTGGGTCATATTCAACTTCAATTTCAGACTCAATGCTCTTTATCCCTAAGAAATGCTCCACTGAATACTTTTTTCTCTTTCTTCTTTGCATGGGTGATTTGCTTTCTCCCTGTGCCTGACCTCCAGCTTTGTGCCATCCACCACTGGGTGATGCAGGTAGAATCCCCCTTTAGGAAATACCTTTGTCTCTTTAGCCACTGTATAATAGCTAGGCCAAATAAGCTTTTCCATTGCAGTTTTTCCAGGTATTGATCATTGTTGCTTGCTGTGTGGTAGATAGCCACACTGTACAGCCTTATGGATGAGGCCAGATGTGTGGGGTCAAACAAAACATTCTTAAATGACCTTACACAACAGATGCATCCAAAAGTTGCAGTTCATTTAACAGCAGGTTCTTTGGCAAACATCTTTCTTAGGACTATGAACAATGGTTTTATTTTAATAAAAAGTTGTATATTATAAATATTGATATGCTTTTATTATCAGGGCTTTGGACATATTGTGAATTAGAGGATAGGGGAAGATGAGAGTATGAGCTTGAAGTATGGCGATTTGTAGGGGGCACATTAAGATTAGGTGAAGATGAAACCACAGAGCATCTCCAGTTTGGGGCCCCAAGAGGCTGCAGGATGGAAGATTTGGCTAGGGCAGAGGTCCTCAAACTTTTTAAACAGGGGGCCAGTTCACTGTCCCTCAGACCGTTGGAGGCCCGGACTATAGTTTAAAAAAAACTATGAACAAATTCCTATGCACACTGCACATATCTTATTTTGAAATAAAAAAACGGGCAAAACCACTGGCATGTGGCCCGCGTTTCGCGGGCTGTAGTTTGAGGACGCCTGGGCTAGGGAGATAACTTGTACTCCTTGAAGCTTTGAGACATTAGGGAATGAAAGCCAGAAAGCTAGAGTAGATTATCAGAGTTTCCCATCCCATGTGTGTCTGACCCTGAACACAAGTAGTGAACTAGGAGATCATTGTCTATGGCTTAACTTTCTCTGCAAAAGCAGAATTGAACAGCAGAGATAGAGACCGTATGGTCCACATAGAAAATATTTACTATCTGTCCTTTTATGGAGGGGCGGGGGGAGTTTGCCCATCCCTGGGCTAGAACATGGATTTCTGCTACACTGTCAAGCTGTGCATTTTGAACAGGCTCTTAAAAGTTAGGATGAAGAAGCATTGCTCCTGTTAAAACATTTCACAATTCTATAGCCACCTACCTCAGTGGCATAGACAGTGAGGGCTCAAACCATGTGTCTTATCTGGAACTATATTTGGCTACTGTGTTGGTTACAGACTTTGTTTTAAAGAATGGAGTTACCCACTTTCTAACAGAAAAAATTATCATCAACTTTTATCTCTTACTATTACTAAATAGTTCCTTTCTCTGCATTGATAGAAATTCTATAATTTAGCCGGGCGCGGTGGCTCAAGCCTGTAATCCTAGCTCTCTGGGAGGCTGAGGTGGGCGGATCGTTTGAGCTCAGGAGTTCGAGACCAGCCTGAGCAAGAGCGAGACCCCATCTCTACTATAAATAGAAAGAAATTAATTGGCCAACTAATATATATAGAAAAAATTAGCCGGGCATGGTGGCACATGCCTGTAGTCCCAGCTACTTGGGAGGCTGAGGCAGGAGGATGGCTTGAGCCCAGGAGTTTGAGGTTGCTGTGAGCTAGGCTGACGCCATGGCACTCACTCTAGCCTGGGCAATAAAGTGAGACTCTGTCTCAAAAAAAAAAAAAAAAAAAAGAAATTCTATAATTTGCTACTTTATTGATCAGTAGCACATTCTGAGAGTGGAAACTCAGCTCCCTCCCATGGGCTCTGATCACTAATTTACAAGCATTAGATCTGGGAGGTCTGCCCCATCTTCTCCAGGTGGGCTTCACTCATGAGGTTCAGTTGAAACTTGGAGTTGTGAACTTACCACCATACCTTCTGCATTGTGGGTCAACAGCTTGAAGGCAGGGCTTGTCTGCCTTCTTCCCCACTGCTGCCCCAGCCTCTAGCACAGGTCCAGAACATCAAATAAGTGAATGAAGCAGCTTTAAACAACTAAGGAAAAGGTAATTGATGACTTAGCTTGAATGACAAGGATGGCAAAGATCTATAGTATTCCTAATTTAGGGCAATAATGGGAAGAAATGTTTACTGGAGCAGCTTCCCCTGTCCCCTTCCTCTAGTGGGTAGAGCTGTTTGTAATAAAACAGATACAGAAAGCCCAGCTTTCAGGTCAGTCTTGCTGCTGACTTGTGTGGTCTCTGCTTTGCCCCGTTTTCCTAGTACCCTAGACCCAGTCAATCCTGTGGCTTCTTCCCCCTGGCTGCTCTGTCAAATGGTGCTCTCAGACTGCCTACCCCAAGCCTAGAGGTGCATCAGGTTCTGCTGCATTCTTTGCTCCCTGCCCAGGACTCTCAAGAGGCTGTGGTGTGAGGTTTATCTCTCCTGTGAGCGCTGTGCCCTGGCAGAAGGAACTTGAAGGGTTTGAGTTTGGATTCCAGGTGTACCTCTATCTAGGCTGCACAGGTCTCTGGAAAATGGGATTGATGGTAACAAAATTTTGTGGTGTTGTGAAATGTGCTTTGTAAATTGCCATAGAAGTAAATGCTATTATAGACTTTTGTAGTGCCCCCAAAGCCTACTATGCCTAAAAAAAAAAAAAAAACTTGCTTAAAATCTTTACATGTATTGCAAATTATCAAGACTGATTTTTTTTTGTTGTTGTTATTGGACACAAATGCAGATAGGGCAAAAGCAAAAAAGAAAATTGCAGCTAAATTTTCCTTTTCAAGTCCTGCTGCTTTTGCCTGCTCTTCATTTATCTCAGTCTAAACCCAGAAATCATGCTATAACCTAGAAATCTCTGAAAGATTCCCATAGACAAGGATTGTTTTACCTATAAGAATGTAGTGTTTTGTTTTTTTTCCAAACAGTATATAGCATGTCTTAAAAAACTTAGGTGTCTTCTACCTCAGCACTGAAGGATCAGGCTTCCATTTTAATGAGGTTTGAATGAAAGACATTCTTTCACACATCTCAGAATGCAATCATCAGGGATTTCAAGGAAAGAATTGGGAAATTGTAATAGAGCATGGGTATTTATTCTCACAGTCCTCTTACAACTGCATAACAACCAGGAAGTGGTGCTCGATGTGGGTTTTTTTCTTAAACCCAGTGAATAGTTTAAATTCATTCTTAAAAATTGACTAGTTTAAAAAATTTATACAAAAATAAAACCCTATACATAAATGTATACTACATTTTAAACATTATAAATAACAAAGTTGTGGAATCTTGGCATTAGAAGGGATATTAAAAGTTGCTTGAAATAACTCAAAATTCAAAAATGGGCCGGGCGAGGTGGCTTACGCCTGTAATCCTAGCACTCTGGGAGGCCGAGGCGGGCGGATTGCTCCAGGTCAGGAGTTCGAAACCAGCCTGAGCGAGACCCTGTCTCTACTAAAAATAGAAAGAAATTAATTGACCAACTAAAAATATATATATAAAAAAAATTAGCCGGGCATGGTGGTACATGCCTGTAGTCCCAGCTACTCAGGAGGCTGAGGCAGGAGGATTGCTTTGAGCCCAGCTAGGAAGTTTGAGGTTGCTGTGAGCTAGGCTGATGCCACGGCACTCACTCTAGCCTGGGCAACAAAGTGAGACTCTGTCACAAAAACGAATCAACCTCTATAACATTCTTGAAAGCCACTGGAAGATTTTTGTTGGTAAGGAACAACAGCCCATTCTAGTAATCGGTATTGAACCCTCCCACTAATTTTTATCTTTGGTTTCCCATTTGCCTTCTGAAGTTATGCTTACATATTGTTCAAAATATTTGAAAGCATCTACCGTAGCCCTTCTAAGCTTTATTTTCCCCAGAACAGAATGCCCCCAGTTCCTTCATTGCGTTTCACCTGATCCTTATGGGAGATGATGATACACCCTTCATAAACTGGGTTACCCTCTTCTGACTTAAATCTAATTTGTCAATGATCCTTTTAAAATGAAACATATATGTGGCTATAGAATTATGACCCCTTTTACCAAGAAATTTTTTTCTGTTTCTTGAACTCAAGAGTGTATTAGGATGTGTGTGTGTGTGTGTGAGAGAGAGAGAGAGAGGGAGGGAGGGAGTGTGTCTGTTGGAGGAGGGGAACACATTATAGTACTAACTTGTAGAATTCTGTTCGCACTGTCATTCATTCACAAGTACTTGGGAGTGCTTTCTGTGTGCCAGGTACTGTGCTAGGTGCTGGGGACACAGTGGTGTGCAGGACCTGAGGCATGTCCTGGCTCAGTCCCCTGAAGTTCTGATGAGAAAGGCAAGTCCCCAAATTCGATGCCTTTCCTCCTCCTGCTGTTGGAACTAGAATATGTGTTTCCAGATTCCCCAGTTATTCTTTTACACCCCCACCTTTCTTCATATGGAAGTCAAACTCAACTAAAACCTTAAGGTCTTTTTAGGTTGCTGTTAACAAAGGGTCCCCTGTCCTGTTTATTGTGTAGTTGGTGTTTTGAACTCTGACATAGGACAGAAAATCTGTCCCCATCAGATTTCATCTTGCTTTAGCCTTATTCCCTAATGCCCCCCCCCCAAAGTATTTTTGGATTGTAATTACATTTTCTAATGAATTTGCTGGGGTTTTTTACAACTTTTTCTTGTCTTCAAAATTGAATAAGCCTACATTCATTTGTCTTTAATCAGAAATATTAAACAAGAAAAGGCTGAAGAAAGGCCTGTGGTTAAACCCAGGGACTAGAGATTTTCTCCCAGGTTGACAAAGATGCTCCAGTCAACCTTAGACCATCAGCAGGGGAGTGTGTGTGGGGGGGTTGTATCTATGACTTCATTGGGCAATACTGTATTCTCAGAGTCCAGCACAAGCCCAAGAAATGTGTGTTGAACAAATGTGTGCATGAACAATACCCTGGCTATGATGGGTCACCCAGTTTTGAAACCATCTAGCCACTGTCATTAGACTCATATTCCCATTTTCTTCTGGACTTTAGAATGCCTGGCTCTCTTCACAGAAGCTTAATTCTTGTGTGTTATCTAAGGCTATCCTTGATCTTCTGGTCAAGGAACCCTGTTGAAAAGGGGATGAGGTCAGTCAGATGGAGCATTCTGGTGACTCTCTGCTAGCTCCTGATGGGACCATTGCTTTGTGTCTAAATGTTCACTGTTGTTTACAGAAGGCTCAGCAACTTATTCAGAGTTGTTTGGAACACAGATTCACTAACATTGTTCCCTTTGGCAATTCCACCGTTGCAGAAAAGTGATCTTGTCAGGGAAGAGTCATTAAACACTGTCTCAGTGAGAATTTGTAAGAGCTGAGCATGATTTTTGTGGAGATTGAACGGTGTTTGTATTTAGGAGTTCCCTTTGTTTAAAGTTTCTGGTTCAGCTTTGACAACTCTTCATCTTTGAGGAAGTACAGAAGTGCTGCCCTGTGTAGAGGAAAGTATGAGGACGCCAGGCCAGCAGGATAAAACAAGGTAGAAGGAAGCTTTGTAGTGCAGAGTGACAGACTCCACACCGGAAGGGGAAGATACCTGGATTCCTAGCGCTGCTTTGCAGGCTCTGACACCCTGAGCAGGTCTCCAAGTCTCAGCCTCTTTAGCTGTTATGATAATGGTTTCTGCTTCCTAAGGTGGTTTTAGTCATCAAACAAATGGAAGTATGAAAAGTATTTACTATAGTACCGGGAGAGGGCAAGGGCTGTTGCTAAAATTATGGTTAGAAGGGAATATGAGGAAGCTGGATAGAGTAGAAAGCAAGTTCTTTTAAATGTAAGCCTTTGTTTGCCCTGACAAAGTAAAGCATATTTCATTTTTAAGCATTATTAGGCAAATATATCGATTGCTATTCATTCATTCACTGAGTAAATAAAATTTGATTTCCTGTTATCCAACTGTGTGCTCCATAGTGAGGAAAAAAATGTAAACCTTATCAAATAAGCACAATCCTCAAATAAAGTGACCTGATGCCACTTGAATATCTTGTGCTTCAGTTGGAAAAGGTTCATGTATTTTGTAGAAATACATGTTGCTAGAAGTGCCTATTATGGGACTTTTGACAGTGTGAGTCACAACCAAAAAGAAAGAATGTTCAGTTTTAGGAAGGCTATAGGGCAGGAGGAAGGATCCTGGGAGAGGGAGAGTGTGTGCAGAGGAGTAACCCAGCAGTCCACATTTGGCATGCGGACCTCTGCCAGGGGACTTATATCTGTAGGGTAGCAGAACATCAGCCACTGGGGATTCTAGGGGAAACAGAATCCTTGGACTCTAGGAGAAAGCTTACTGGTTTGGAGGGATAAGGTGGTTCCACTGGGATTTATTTGCGTGTTCAGTTAGATTACAGAGCATGTGGTATCTTGTAAGACACACGTGGGAGCTAGGAGCAGAGTTTGTAAATGAACAAACGTAGGCAAATAAGAATAAATTAGAGGAAGCATATAGAGTGATCTTGAATAATAACACTAGTACCATCTACTTCGCTCTTCCTGTGTGCCAGCCTCATTCTGTATGTTTAACACACATTATTTCATGTAGCCCTCACAGTAAACCCACGAGGAAGGTGTTATTGCTCCCATTTTACAAATAAGGTAATTGAAGCTTAAAAAGATTAAGTAATTTGCTCCAGTGGGTATTCAGTACTTCTCAAACTTCATTAAGTCCACAAATCACCTGGGGATCTTTGAAAACCTGTAGTTTCTGATCCAGCAGTCTAAGGTGGGGCCTGAGGCTCTGCATTCCTGACGTGCTCCCAGGTGGTGCCGACGCACTGCACTTTGGTGAGGGGCCAGGGCCTCACATAGGAGTCACCTGGGCAGCTTTAGAAGCGCTGCCACCTGAGTCCCGCCACCTTCTGAAACTCTAATTTAGTTGGTCTGGGGTGCAACCTGAAGTCCAGTGCTTTTTAGGTTCTCCAGGAGATTATAATACACAACAAAGTGAGAACCACTGTGTTAAAGAAGTGAGGAAAGAGAAGTAGTGGTCAGACATCTGCTGGTTGTGCTTGTTTCTGATACAATCAGAGGAAGTCCTAGAACACAAGCAGCAGGTGGGTTGTAAAATAATTAGGTGTTTAATTGAGTCTAATTGAGTGATAGAGTTTAGATTGCTTTGTTTATGAATTACTGTGTTTAGTTTGAGAAGGTACTAGGGAAGTTCCCCTCAAGGATATGAATTGATAATGTGGCTTTTTTCCCTTTATAAGGAATAGGATGTTATTAATGTGCGTAATTATGATTTCAGTTAAACTTAATATGCACAGGCCTTTTTTTAGGCGATTAGGATTTCTGTACCCTTTGCAGTATTGTGTCTTTTATGGCAAAGAAAAGTTGAAATGTTGCACAACTGGCAGTAGTTTAGTAATTATAATAGTTAACACCTGATTTTTTTCTTTGGATGACTCTGAATGTAGCATGCTTGAGTTTTAAATTTGGTTGAAACTGGACCTTAAAATGCACATGATTGGAATCAGTGTAACCAGGGATAGGGAACCTTTTTATGTTGGAAGGCCACATTAATTTAGCTATAATCAAATAAAGCCACATTCAAGCAACTTCAGGTAGATATACTTTAAAAGGTACATTATTTTGTAAAAAAAATCTATTATGTACTTAATAATTTCAAAAAATGAAAACTGTTAATTTTAAAGTTAACCTTTTAATGACTTTGTGTCTGCCTTTTGTGGAAAGCATTTGAATATTTGGGATTTTTTGTTTTTTGTTTTTTTTGAGACAGAATCTCCCTCTGTTGCCCAGGTTAGAGTGTCGTGGTATCAGCCTAGCTCACAGCAACCTCAGACTCTTGGGCTCAAGGGATCCTCCTGCCTTAGCCTCCCAAGTATATGGGACTACAGGCATGAGCCACCATGCATGGCTATTTTTTTCTATTTTTAGTAGATATGGGGTCTTGCTCTTGCTCAGGCTGGTTTCGAACTCCTGAGCTCAAGCGATCCTCCCACAGATCTAGGATTACAGGTGTGAGCTACCGTGCCTAGCCAAGCATTTGAGTGTTTGGTTGCAGCATGGAGTTCCACCATTCAGTTGATCCTCGAGGTTGGTTTCAATCATTTGTGACCATAAGGACGTCTTGATTTGGGTTAGGTTGGAAAACATAGATTCACAGCAATAAGTGGTTGAAAAGCAAGAAAGCATTTTTTGGGTGTGTTGCTGAAGGCATGGATATTCTGCTGCATTTTTCTGTATTTCAGTTGGATCTTTCTTAGCATCAAACAATGACTTTAAAACGTCCTCTACAGAGAGCTATCCTGTAGTTATATATTTTAATGTGATACAATGTATTTCTCCTCCTCTCCTTTGTGAGATACACTTTTTGTGACTTGTTTCTGAAGGCTTTCCCTACACAGAGGTAACAAATAAATATCATCATTATTTTCCTGTAATAGTTTTAGTTTTACCTTTTTTTACATTTAGTTTTTTTATCCACCTGAAATTTTATCTTGGAAATAAGTATGAATATAATTTTACTTTTTCCACATTTATTTATGTACTATTTATTGAATCCTTTCCCCATTGGTTTGTGATGCCAGCTTTGCCATTTATCAAGTCCTCATGTATGTGTGGGTTGGCTTGTGGTCTTGCTGTTCAGTTGTTTAGCCTGTCCGCTTCTTTGTTTTAATTATTATAGCTCTGCCATATGGTTTCGTAACACCCAGCCTCCCCAACCTAATTTTTTATTTACAAAATTGTGTTGATTATTCTTGGATCATTATAGTTCTGAGAATTGTAGGCTCAGTTTGTCAAGTTTGTTTCAAAATCCTATGACTTTATTGACTAATTTAGAGAAGTAGAACCTTTACATTTGAGTTTTCTTATCCCTGAACATGTTATCTCTATCCATTTATTCATATCTTTTAAAAATATTCTTCAAAAAAGTTTCTTAGTTTTTTTCTACATCAAGGTCTTGCACATTTTTTTGTTGTTGCTATTGTGTTTTTCCTGGTATGGTTTTGTTTTTTTTAAATTTCTGATTTGTATATTGAGCTCATACCCAGCATCTTGGGTAAACCTATTAATTGTTACACATTATCTTTTCCCCCTCAATTTTTCTGTGCAGATGATTGCATTGTACTAAATTAACGGCAGTGATTTTTCTCTTTAGCAATTTATGTGTCTTATTTTCTTTCTTATTTTAGTGGATAGTAAGGTTCTTTAGAATGACATTGAATGGTAGAGATGATAGTGTGCATCCTTGTCTTTTTTCTGACTTTAATGGAAATGTTTCTAAAGCTTCATTTTGATTATTAGTTTTTTTAACAGGCTAAGGAACTTCTCTTTTATTTCTAATGGTTAGATTTTTTTAATAATCATTTTTGTTTTTTTTATTTTCTGCTTTATTATTCCTTCTCTTTGTGCTAATAATAACCTTAGAATTATTTTTTTTAACTTTCTGAGCTAAGTACTTAGCTGATTTATTTTCATTCTATCTTTTTCTAAATATATTATTAATTATATTAATGAGAAAAGGCCAGTCTTAAAAGTCGGTAAACTGCATACTGCATCATTCCATTCATGTGCCATTCTGATAAAGACAGAGCTATAGAGAGAAGAAAAATAGAGGAGTGGCTGCCTGGGAGTAGGGGAAGGATTTATTACAGAGGGACACTGGTGGAACTTTTGTTGTGATGGAACTGCTTTCTTTTCTTTGCTTTTCAATGTGCTTTTCAAGTTATTGTAATTGCTTTATAATTATATTGTGGCTAGAGAGTGTAGCCTGTATTGAACTTTTAAAATTGTTGAGAAGGCCTATGGAACCTAATATTATCAGTTTTTTGATAAATGTTTTATGCAGTCTTAAAAACAAATATTTCTATTCTTTTTATTGAATGAAAGGTGCTGAGTATTTCTGTTAGATTAAGATTAATGATATTATTTGAAACACTTAAATCCTTATTTTTTGTCTGCTTGACGTATAAGTTATTTAGATGTGTTAAAAACTCCCATTAGGATTATAGATTTTTCCATTTACACACAAACTTTTCAGGTTTTGCTTTATATAATTTGAAGTTATGTTTTTATGGTTATATAGCATAATTGTTAAATTATCTTATTGGATGATTCCTTTCATTAGTAACAAAATCTCCTTTTTCCCTTTTAAATGCTGTTCATTTAAAATCTGTGCTGTTAATAATTAACTATAGCAGATTTTTTTTGATTGGCGTTTTTCTGATACATGTTTTTCTATTCCCTAATTTATATTTTGTGTTGTTTTTTTGATTGGCATTTTTCTGATACATGTTTTTCTATTTCCTAATTTATATTTTGTGTTGTTTTGTTTTAGAAGTGTGTCTTATAAGCAGTATATGGCAGAATTTTGAGTCAATCTGGGAGTCTCATTTTTAGTAGGTGAGTTTACGATTATATTTACCCTAATTCATGATACATTTAGATTTATTTCTGCCATCATCTTTTGTGTTGTATACTTGCTATGCATTTTCTCTGCTTCCTCCTGCCCTTTTCCTACCTTATATTTACTAGATAGTTTGCTTTCTTTTATTTCTCAGTTTGAAAGGTATATGTTCCATCTCTGTTCCTTCAATGATCACTCTAAAGATTAATATACATTCTTAAAATGAATTTTTTAGCAGAATATTAAGGTTTATCAGTATCTTCTAGTTCCTTCTAAACCAGATAAGAACAGTAGCATATTTTAATTTTTCTCTTAAACATCTTTTTGTAGCCATCATGTCTTTTTTTTTTTTTTTTTTTTTTTTTTGAGCTAAGAGTATCACTCCATCGCCCCAGGTAGAGTGCAGTGGCATGATCTAGCTCACAACAACCTCAAACTCCTGGGCTGAAGTGATCCTCCTGCCTCAGCCTCCTGAGTAGCAGGACTATAGGCACCAGCCACCACGCCTGGCTGATTTTTTTTTTTCTATTTTTGGTAGAGACAGGATTTTGCTCAGGCTGGTCTTGAATTTCTGACCTCAAGTGATCCTCCCATCTTGGCCTCCCAGAGTGCTAGGATTACAGGTCTGAACCACATGTCATTTTTTACCTAGTCTTTTTGTTCACTGTTTTACTACTTGAAAAAAATTGTTTTTGTTCTTGCTTTTCTCTTTTTTATTTTTTACTACCTATATTTATTAGTTTTCACTGATAATCTTGCTTACTTTTGTTTCTTGTATTTCATTCCTTCCCCCTGAGTTCATTTTCCTTCATATTAAAATACATCTTTTGGTGCTTCTTTCAGCAAGAGCTTGTGGACTTTGTAAGTCCTGGTGTGTTTGAAAGTGTCTCTATTTTACTTTCATTTCACTTGAATTCTCTAAAATTCACCTATAAAATATGTACAATGAAACCAGCTTTACCTACTATACAGGGGAGAAAATAAAATTATTTTGTAAACACTGGTGTATGTGTATATATATATTAGTAGTAGCTAGTATAAGTCTTGTTTGATTTATGTTAATGTTCCTGTATTTTTAGTGGATTTTTCAAATTATTCTTTACGGTGTTGAGATAATATTTACTGAAATAATAGAGAATAATAGTTAAGAGAAATGTCATGAGTTGTGCATGGTCATACTTGTGGAGGAGAGCTAGGTTAAGAGGAAATGCAGGATCTTAACCTCTAGCTTAGGGTTACTACCATTCAGTGGAACTTTGAATCATGCAAGCATATAATCCAGTTTTTCAGCTTTGTTTTTATTTATAAAGGCAACACATGAACAGTTTGGAAAATCCAAATAATTTAGAAAGAAAAAGAGGCCAGGCGCGGTGGCTCACGCCTGTAATCCTAGCACTCTGGGAGGCCGAGGTGGGTGGATCACTCAAGGTCCGGAGTTAGAAACTAGCCTGAGCAAGTGCAAGATCCCATCTCTATTAAAAATAGAAAGAAATTAATTGGCCAACTAAAAGTATATAGAAAAAATTAGCTGGGCATGGTGGCGCATGCCTGTAGTCCTAGCTACTCGGGAGGCTGAGGCAGGAGGATTGCTTGAGCCCAGGAGTTTGAGGTTGCTGTGAGCTAGGCTGACACTGTCATGGCCCTCATTCTAGCCTGGGCAACAAAGTGAGACTCTGTCTCAAAAAAAAAAAAAAAAAAAAAGAAAGAAAGAAAGAGATGAATCTTTTAGAAATCCCAGAGAATGCAAATGATTGACCACTGGAACACATCCTTCTAGACATTTCACTCTGCATATGTGGCCACATGCATTTATAGATACTTATTTCATCTTTCAAAAGGAATCATATCACATGAGCAGTTTTGCCAACTGCATTTCACACTTAGTAATATATCAAGGGAATATAGGTAAGCATCATTACATATGATGAATAAAGATATGCTATTGTGTGGATGTATCATAATTTTGTTTAAACAATTCCCTATCAGTAGCCATTTACATCAAATTTTTCCATATTATAAATAATGCACAGTTCTGGTTTTTTAGGATAAATTTCTAGCAGTGGTATTGCTTCATCAAAAAGTATTGCACATTTAAAATTTTGACAAATGTTTTAAAATTTTCCTCCAGAAATTACATAAGGATGCCCTTTTCCCCTCACACATACTATGTAGTATCACTTATTTATCTTTTTTTCTTTTCTTTTTTTTGAGACAGAATCTCACTCTGTTTCCCTGGCTAGAGTGCCGTGGCTTCAGCCTAGCTCACAGCAACCTCAAACTCCTGGGCTCAGGCGATCCTCCTGCCTCAGCCTCCTAAGTAGCTGGGATTACAGGCATGTGCCACCATGCCCAGCTAATTTTTTCCATATATTCTTAGTTCGCCAATGAATTTCTTTCTATTTATAGTAGAGATGCGGTCTTGCTCTTGCTCAGGCTAGTTTTGAACTCCTGACCTTGAGCAATCTGGCCGCCTCAGCCTCCCAACATTTTTTTTTTCTAATTTTCCAGTGTTAGACTTTTGTCAGAATACTTCTGCTTGTGAGTTTGAACATCTTATTTTAGTGATCTTTTTTATTATTCTTTTGAGAATTGCGTTTTTGGTCATTTTAGTGTTAATCTTCTTAATCTGTGATAATTCATTTTTTATTAGGCTTATAAATTTTTTGTGATAAGTGTCTCAAGTGTCTCAGGTTATTGTTTTCTTCGGTTGGTTTTGTATCTTTCAACTTTGTGCTTTAAAGAAAATTTTTTTGGAGATTTCAACCTCTTTCAAGAATTTTTTATTGGATCAAAATTTCCTTTGTGGTTTCTGGATTTTTTTCTTATAGTGGAATAATCAAAAAGTCTTCCCCAATTCAAAATTATTAAATTTTTTTAATCCATATTTTGGTGTTTTACAGTTCACTTTTCTCCCATCTTTGAATTTTTAATCCACTTGGAGCATGTTTTGGTATAAAGAGTGGTATATGTCAATGCCTCCCTGTTTCTCACATCCTACTTTGGTTTTTAAACTTGACCAGTGAAAAAATCCAAGATGTGAGGAGATTTAATCATAAGAGAAAGTGATATGTACTTCCGTGCTTTCCAGCTCTTTATTGTGGCTCGAGTACTGATGAGTGGAGCTGGAGGCTGGGAGGGGACATGGTGGCTGGGCAGTGGTAGCTGGAGTGCCCATGTCAGAACTGCCTTCCGTGAATGTGTGTGGACGGAGAAGTAAAGAGAGGATACTGGCAGAATGTCTCTTTGCAATTTTGCTTCCCCTTTTTTGGTGACCCCAGTTCTTTATCAGGGGAAGTGGGACTGGGGTAGGGTGGCATATGATACTGCTGGTGAGAGAACGTAGATACACGTTTTAAGTCTTGAATCTGTACTGTTTTTGATTACCAAGTGCCCTTTTTCCATGAGGAAGCCATGAACTCTGAATTCTGTGGACAGCGGTATTTTTTTTAACTTTTCCTTTCCACATATGTTCCTAGTTCAGAAAAGAATGGGGAGTGGGGAGTCTTTTTTCTTCCCTCCATAACCATAAGTAAATTCTATTAAGTTTCTTCTATTTCTTACAGAAATTTCAATTATTATTTTTAGTTAAAAAATTTTTTTTTGATATATAATGTACATATTTTGGGGGTACACATGATATTTTGATACATGTATACAATGTGTAGTGATCAAATTAGGGTATTAGGATAGCCATCACCTCAAACATTTATCTTTTCTCCAGGCATTGTTTGTGACAATTATATACTGCTGTATGTCCCATTGGGGAAACTGAAGGTCTTTGATTCAGAAGAAACAAATCAAGAAGAAGGTAAGATATAGAAATGTACTTATGGCCTTGAAATGTACTCTTCTTCAAGTTATAATATCAAGATTATTTCTTTAGGATAATACATTTTGATAATACAAATCAATTTAGAGAACACAGGATGGAATAGATGCCAAGGGTAGAACCCCCAGCTGGTGATGACAGCCTCTGTTAGTTGCATACCTAACACAGGGCAGAGGCTTTGCATATATTATCACTAATTCATACTGTATTAATATCTTCAACATAGAGACAGCAAGCTAAGGCTTCAGGAGATACATGACACACCCACTTGTCCTGCTTGGTAAAGGGCAGAGCTAAAGTGTGGACTCTGGTCTCTCTGCCTTCAGAGCCAGCTGTGTTGTAGGTGACCTAACTTCTATTCTGGCTGGTTCTTCAAAGGCCTTTCCCTGCATTTTAAACTAGATAGTTCCTCCTCTTTTTGCTGCTGCTTTATTTTCTTCATGGATCCATAGGCAATAGATGTCATAACCATAGTCACATTTTCACATTTTGAAACCATAGCTTATAGAATGCATTAAAAAATAACATTTATAATAATATTTGCCGAGGTTTTTCATTATTGAAGAGTTGGTAGGGCCTCCATCACCCATATGCAATTATAAATGGCACCCTTATGCAATTATAAATGGCACCCCCAGGGCACTTTCATTTGTCCAAAATTTGTTATAATATGCTGATTTGTTAGAACGAGACATTTGTTGTAACGAATGTACAAGTTGTCAGCAGCTGAGATGTAAATGGTGCCCCCTGAAGATTGTGCAGTGCCCAGTAGCCAAGTGAGGAGAAGATGTATAAAGGTGGTGTTAATTACTTCTGTAATTCTCATTGTAGAACTATTCTGTTTCAGGTTTTTCTAGGGACTGGCTCTGTATGGTTAGTAAGTGGGGTGTAAGGGAGGATAGGAGGTAGGTGGACAGACCTATATTTTATCTTTATTCAAATGGAAAAAGCATATCAAATTTTAGTGTCCATCGCATTCCTGCTGTAGACCTCCCTCTGTCTTGCACCTTTGACATCTGTGAGTAAAACTGTCTTTGCCAACAAGGTCATAGAATGTCAATGGAGAGGCAAGACACATACACATGGAACTGAACTGGAGAGAGTTTGCCAAGACATTCCATTGCACTGTGTGACTTAAAGCATGAAAGCATTAGAGATAGAAAAGGTTATTGTGGCCAGAAGTTATCAGGGGAGGTAAGATATAGCCAGGTGGAGAGGACAGTAGTCTTGAAATCCTGTTATTTTCATGTGCATTCAGAGGCAGAAGAGCTGTGTGTCCAAAGACCCAAGGTAGGACCCTTAGGTAGACCAGCCTTCCCATAATGACATCACTGTTCATCCTCTCCAGAGCAAATCCTGGCTTCCCAGGAGCCTTCCCCCAAGTGACTGTGGCTGAGAGGGAACTGTCAGAAGCCGCCTCAGCCCACCCCTCCTCATGTTGTTGATCTGCCCCTTGTGCTGAAGTCCCTTAGCATTTGCTGTAAACAGTCTGTTCTGCACGTCATGCCAAGTTTTACGTGTTGCCTTGGGATTCTTCTCCCACCACCTCCTTCCTTTGGCTGCTTAATGCCTGGTCTTTGGATGTAGAAGTCGGGCAGACTGAAGCCTATGCTCATGGTGCAGGGAAGACCCTCTGGGATCCCAAATGGTAAACACCCCCCAGCCTTGGGATCTGGAGCAGAGCTGAGGCTGTGCTGTCGCTCCACAGTCTGAATGCTCTGTCTCTCTCTCTCTTTTTTTTTTTGGTCTCAGCTGGAGGTTCTGTGTAAAAGCAGGTGTTCTAGAAGGTTCCATCCCGTGATTCTGATCTGGTATATGGCTTGTGAATAGACTGCAATGAGAATCACATGAAAGCTCAGTACTAAGGACAGACCTTTAAGTACTTGCTGTCCAGACTGGGCATTGAGTTTAGCTAATGAGGTGAAAAGGGGGCTAGGTTGGTGTTTGGGGCAAGTAAAAGCTGTTTCATAGTCAGCATTTAAAACTCAAGAGATGGTTATCCTATTTGTGTCTGGAGGACTTGCCTCTCAGGGGAAGAATCTAAGTGGTCACCATGAATAGAATAGTCATCGCTACAGGGTTTTTCTTATCCAGATTTGCTAGAATCCATATCAGATCACACAGCTGAGGAAGACCTTTGGTTTATTTGGGCTTGTTGCTAGTAAAATCTTCTTGCATTAAATCCTTCTTTTTTCATAGTGGTAAAGAAGAAACACATTTGCTTGTTTTTATCGTAGATTTATCTTTTAACCCTCCATTACCCATATCTTTCCCTTCAGGCATCTAGGACAAAGTTATATACCATAATAAACAGTTATTTGTGTAGAACAAGAAGTAGTAGTTTTTACAAAATAATCAAAAGATATGTTTTAATCTTGGTCTTGATGTAAAAAGCTAAAATACTTTTTTTTTTTTTGGTTGATGGTATTAATATGCATATAGTTAAATGAAGGTAAGCGATTTTGGTCAGGATTTTCGGTTTTGCTTTGGAGGTTTTGTTCTCCCATCTTTCTGCTACGATTTGAAAATCTGTTTTGGGTGGTAGAATACTAACGCAATCTTTGGTAAATCTTCCAGACTCCGTGGCTCACGTGCTTCAGAGCTGCCGTGGATGGCCCCGGCTCTCCTGCCTTCCCTTCCAAGTAGGATGTCCCTGAGATCCCTCAAATGGAGTCTCCTGCTGCTGTCACTCCTGAGTTTCCTGGTGATGTGGTACCTCAGCCTTCCCCACTACAATGTGATTGAACGTGTAAACTGGATGTACTTCTACGAGTATGAGCCAATTTATAGACAAGACTTCCGCTTCACACTTCGAGAGCATTCAAACTGCTCTCATCAAAACCCATTTCTGGTCATCCTGGTGACCTCCCACCCCTCAGATGTGAAAGCTAGACAGGCCATTAGAGTTAC